>FIZU01020968.1:0-11641 GCA_900064475.1 Pseudococcus longispinus | reverse complement strand
GTGGAAAGTTTACTTGCTTCGCGGTCCGAAGACAGTAAACTGTCCGCGTGTAAACGTAGCTTTAATTATATCTTTTAATTAGAATTGAGAATAAACGAAGAATATATTTTATAAACCGCAAATGGGAACCGCCACACACCACACACACTCAGAACAATCAGCTGATGATCAAAATAAAAACGGTTTCAAATTCAAAATGGCGAAAGTAAATTTCAACCAATCAAATGCGAGAGCGGTATAAACAAGCTTTTATCATCTCTTTCGTAGTAAAAACTGATAATAACTTCTCAGATTTTTGAAAGATTTTTCAAAATTGTTTTAAAAAATCATAAATAATAGTTAATAATTCCGAAATCGAGGATGCAATTACATTTTAACACTCCAATGACACTTTCTAGTAAGTATAAATTTACTTTTATGCTGTGTTTTGCTTCGAAGTGAACAAACGCAGAGCACCCAATTCACGTATGTTTCCTAAAACACAATTATTTCATTTCAGTTTGATACAATGAAGGCTAACAAATCAAAAAACAAATCTCGCGAAAGAGAGCCCACAAACGTTTCGGGAAAATATCTAGCCAAACGAAACGAAGAATGGCATCCAGCCGAAATCCTTCAAAAACGTACCATCGATCAGAATACTTGCGAGTACTACGTTCACTACTCTTCTTCCGATCGTCGTCTCGATCGTTGGTTAAGTCAAGACGAAGTTAAATTCATACCAACATCGCAAGAACACGAAGAACCTACGGCATCAGCTACGACAACGATATCCGCCCTTATACCGGATATCAGCAATAGGAAAATGACTCGAACGCAGAAAAAGCGTCTAGACGAAATAAACGAATCGTTAATGGAGACAGAAGAAAGCGAATCGCAAGAAATGTCAGCTCTCGAAGAAGAACGTAAAGCGTTAACCAAGGTTAAATATATAACCGAAATACAAATAGGAAAGTATGAAATCGATACGTGGTATTTTAGTCCTTATCCGGACGAGTACGGTAAAAGTTCGAAATTATGGATTTGCGAGTATTGTTTGTTCTACACTCGTTACGCGGTTTCGCTTCATTTACACGAGAGAGATTGCGAATACAATAATCCTCCTGGAACCGAAGTCTATCGCAGCGGAGCTATTTCAATCTACGAAGCTGATGGCCGATTGCATAAATTATACTGTCAAAATTTATGCCTGCTGGCTAAATTGTTCCTAGACCATAAGACATTGTTTTTCGACGTCGAAGCGTTTAAATTCTACGTTCTGTGTATAGTTGACATGGTCGGAGCTCACATTGTTGGCTTTTTCTCCAAAGAAAGAGATTCACCGGATTGTTTCAACGTCGCGTGCTTGCTAGTCTTACCTCCTTACCAGAAACACGGTTATGGAAGATTGTTGATCGCTTTTAGTTACGAGTTGAGTAAATTAGAAGGTATTGTGGCCGGTCCCGAGACACCTTTGTCAGATTTAGGATTATTGGCGTACAGATCGTATTGGTCTTGGGTACTTTTGCAGGAGATTTATTCGTCCGACGATGAAGTTTCTATTACCGAACTTAGCTACAGAACTAGTATCAACGAGTCAGATATACTCGAAACTTTACATTGGTTAAATTTAATTAAATATTTGAAGAATAATTATTGTGTTTGTGTAACTCGTGAAACATTGTTGGGTGTTTTTAAGAAACTCAAACCGCCGAGATTTTTTATCAATACTGCAGCTATCCGGTGGTATCCTTATGATAACGCCATGTAAATTATAAGCACATATTTTATATTTTATTTTTACGACCAATTCGTTTTAAGTAAATAAATTTTCAAGTTTTTTTTTGTCCTTGTGTTTATTTCCCATGTACAGGGATCTTATAAATACACCAAGATATGAAAAAGAAAACATTAACTTGGAATTAATTTAATACACCAACTTGTTCGATACATTAACAAATGTAAATTTCACACTGAGAAAGAATTAAATATTAGATTGATAATCTTAGTCTTTAGAAAAAAATTCATGCACATGATTAAAAATACGTATAACAAACATAATGAAAAAAAGTAAATAAAAATGTCAAGCGATAACAAACGTAAAAAAACAAGAATAGTGCATCGCTTCATATTGAGAGAAAAAAAATCGAAAAATTATATTAAAATACGTAATAATATAAATGCTAAAACCGAGTACTCGAAACACCCTCTTCATAGGGACTGTGGAAGACATAAGAACCACTGATATGTTGGAAACCCTTGACCTTTCCACAATATTCCGAACACTCGAAGCGTATTAAAGGTTCAAAGAAGAGGAAAAAAACACACACGAAAATGAAATAAGCGTAGAAGAAAATTAAAAACAAACATATCAAGGGTCTTTGGAACCCTTTAAAAATACATACAACCTCGTTTAAAATTAAAATTCGAACATAACGTTAAGCTCAGTCAAAAAAAACGAAATCGACCGAGAAATACTCGTTGAATTTCTACTAATGATAAAGAGGTAACGACGAGATGTGTTATAACGATGTACAATTCAATGAGTATTTCTTCGTATAACACAGGTGGAAAAAAGTTAAATATAATTAAATCAATACATAACAAAATTTAAAAAAAAAGAAACACGAATATGATCATGAAATACTGAACAAAATACCTCACACGTATTGAGGATTGGGATGACGATTGATAAAGAACTGGCTGTTTTCGCAACTTTCCAACGTAAATACGTTCTTCCAATTCTTTCTGTCGGGGGGATTAAACCCGGGGAGTGGAATACGTGAGAAGTCGACTAGGTTTTGAATTTTTCCACGACTAAATGGACTCCTTATTTCGCCGGTTTTCGGATCTTGGAAATGTTTATAGCGGTATAAATTCATTCGTTCGTTGGTCGTCATGGCTAAACAGGAGATCTGAAAAATATTCTTGAAATTAGATACATTTATCAACGTATTGGTAAGTTTTTCGTTTGTTTTCGTACCTGATACAATTGACAAGCGAATAATGGTATAACCCAAATGGTATGAATGATAACGTTGAGTAATGCCCAAGAAACCCAAGGATCGCAGACCAGGTTCGTATAGAGAATGACTGTAAACAAGCTATCATCAGTGATTTTCATGATGAAATGAACTAGCTAAAATTATTTATTTACTTGGCGTAGCTGTATCGTTTTCTGATTTCGATGGGTACATTCCAGAACATACTTCATCCCAATATTCCACTACTCCGATTATGTATAAAATACTGACGATCAATATCATCAACAAATATCCAACGAAATACCGATGATTGTTCGCTCCTAATAAATCAGTCATTTATTACAAACCAACATGAAACATGGCTTAATCTACAGAGTACAGTCGCAAATGGAACTTTTGTGCGCATTCAAGGTTAAAAGCAATTTTATGATTGATTCGTAATCTAGGACGTATTTTTAAAAAAATGAGGTGGGTTCCATTTTTTTTAAAGCTCCGCTTTTCCGAGGGTCCACCCCCTTTCCAAGAAATCTCCCTATCTCTATACTTAAGGCCTCAATTGAAAAATTTTTCAAACAAAAATTATTCATCATATGTCTCTAAATAATTTTGGTTATATGAAAAATTTCGATCTGACCCCTTCCTCCCCACCAATTTTGCAAATTATCATTTCAAAATGAGTGTAAAATTCAGTTGCTTACGTTTTACATCAAAATTATGCCAACCAGGGGGTCCAGGGAGCCCTGTAGAGGCTCGAAGGGTCAAGTCTTTTCAATTTATTTTTTATTTATCAAAAGAGACATTTTGAAGCTGAAATTTCATGATTTTTTCCAGCATTTCAGTTGTCGTTGTCCAGCAGGGATAATTTAGGATTAAATTTATTTCATTTTTGAGCTTGACATTTCGCTTAGGCAAGCTAATCTCACATCAGGAGGGCTGAGTCTCCTCTAGTTCGGTCCAGGAAATATTGCATAATGACGACAATTGAATTCTTTGGGGAAGGGGTGGAAGGAGGAGATGCAATGTTACTTGTCTCAGGAGTATAAATTCCTTGCACGAGTCTGAACGACTCTCATTTATTTGATTATGGCCAAATATGAAATATCACAACTTTTCAGGTAAAATATGAAAATCAAGGGTGATTTTACCGATTTTCATACGTATTATGCGAAATTGGAGGGGAGGGAACGGTCGGATTGAAAATTTCCCAATAATCAAAAATATTCGCAGGATTATGATGCAAAACTTTTGTTTGAAAATTTTTTCAATTAGAGCTATGATAGGTATTTTTTGAAAGGGAGAGGGGGTAGACCCTCGGATGAGGGTGTGTGATTTTTGGTACACGTGCTCTTTTTATGATTCTGAACAACTTTTGTATTTGAAAAAAGTTTCCTATTTCGCGTAATTTTGACGTAAAACGTGAAAAACTGAATTTTACACTCATTTTGAAATGATCTTTTGCAAAATTGGCGGGGAGGAAGGGGTCAAATCGAATTTTTTCATATAACCAAAATTATTCACAGGCGTATGGTGAATAATGTTTGTTTGAAAATTTTTTCAATTGGGGCCTTAGGTACAGAGATAGGGAGATTTCTTGAAAAGGGGGATGGACCCTCGGAAAAGGGGGACCTTAAAAAAATGGAACCCCAGGTCATTTTTTTAAAAATACGTCCAAGATTACGAATCAATCATAAAAATGCTTTTAAGCTCAAATGCGCACGGACGTTTTTTTTTCCTCATTTGCGACTGTACTAAAAAATCAAATAATACCGCACCAATGCAATTTCCAACCCATGGGCAATGATGATCGAATTTAGCAACGCAGCAATCGCAAATTGAACAATGTTTCGAACGTACTGGTTTTCTCACTAGACAAGTACTGCAGAAAAATCTCGGTTCCAGCATTCCTTTTTCAGCTAATTCAATGACAGTCTGTAAATGAAATCAAAATAGAAACCAATTCACTTTATTTTTATACTTCCAATCAATACTCACCATAATCTTTTCTTCTCGACTAGTAATTATGTATCCTGGATCACTTTTCCACGATTTGTAAAAATTATAACATAATAATCCTGATAATGAGACGAAAGTTAACGACAGCAAAAAACTGACTGCTGGAGTGATCCACAGAAACCACGTAATATAAAGCCAAAACTAAGCAAAAAAGATTATTAAATATAGTCACGTATCTTAGATCTCATTTTGAACTTACTTTTGTCGCCAAATATACAGCTAAAGGGAAATCCAAGGAAAAATTATGTGTGAATAGAACTCGTCTTGATAAAAATAATAGAAATATAATGGTAATTATGGTAGTAAGTTTTGATACGAAAACCAGACTGGTTTTTAATATTAGTCCAAATATGTAATAGAATATCGCCGGAGTTGCCATCGTGCACCAGTATTTAATTTTCTGAAAAACAAACCGAGTTAGTTTGGAGAAATCCAAAAAAACGTGTTCAAGAAGCAACGAGACTTACATCGTTGGTTTTAATTCGTTCGAGTAATGGTAGAGTCTTTTCGTATTCGCCTATTTTCTTCAATTTCTTTAAAACACAATCGTCGTACCAAGGGGTACTTCTGCAATCCCAAAGTAATTGAAAAGCAGTTTCGTTCTAAAAAATAATTCAAAAATCAAAACATCTAGCAGACAAAATGTGGTAAAATTTCCATATAAGAATACCTTATTATTAGGAATATCTAAACTAGCTCCGGAATCAATCAGTAAATTAACAACGACTCGATTTTTACTGTGGATAGCACAATGCATAGCGGTATTTCCACCGAATGCCTCCTGAATAGCAGTAGAAGCTCCAAACTTAATCAATAATCGTGCCGGATCCAAACTAAAATTACACATACGTCGATTTAGAATTTCTTTGAGGATATCTCATATAAAAGATTTAATTTCAGAATACCTCAAGTGTTTCAAAGCGCAATGCATCAAAGCAGTGAGACCATTCCTATCGGTTACATTGGTATCAACTCCTTTGGCTACTAAATAAGCTATAACAGCAGTATGGCCGAATTGGGCAGCGACATGGATACAAGCTAAGCCTTCAGCGTCCACGAATGTAGGATCAGCTCCATTCTGAATGAGTAATACGACAGCCATCAAGTGACCCTGTCTAAAAGTACGTAATTAATAGACAGTTCATTTCCAACAGATTTTCGCGAAATTACCTTGTAGCCCAATGCAACGGAGTAGCTTGCAGTTCACCTCCCGGTTCGTCGATAAGAATTTCTTTGGAAATAAAATATTTCATGATCTCCACTCGATTATTGATCGCTGCCCAATGCATTAACGTCACCGAGTCATTGTCCCGAGTATTCACGTCGATTCCTTCCGCGACGAGTTCTTGACATCGGGCCAAATCCCCGTGCTGTAATATGCCGAATTATAGAAAATATCTCAACAAATGAAGTATAAAACAAACGAATACAGACTTGAGTAGCTTCGAAGATATTCATGTTCGATAATAATTAATGACTAGTTACATTCCTCTGCTGAAATGAAAGACATTATCATGTTAAATCGAGACAAATTATTGGATTGTAATGAAGCGTTGAATTCACACATTTTCCCAAAAAACCTTGACCATATGAAGGAATTTATCACATTTTTGTACTTTTTATCGATGTTATCAACGTGCAAATTTCACTCCACTCTTTATCAAAATAAAACTTGGACGAAATAAATTTCAAAATTTACCAGACTTATGAACGAACAGTAAGTAATAACGGGTCAAAATTTGTAACGAATATAACTTTTTAGCAGAAAAGATAACTTTAGTACTGATGCGAATCCATGCATTGTAAAAAATTGATAAAATTACCAAGAAAACGTTTATTGTTTCAATTGAAATTAGTATTCTCCTTTTCGATAGATGATATTCTCATGATCCACTAAACATATTGACAAAAATCACATTAATTAACTACAATCACAACGACGTTTTGATCATATTTCTCAAAATCCATCGTAAATTCATAACAACTCCAAATTCAAAAACAAAATCAAAACTTTGGGTAAAAATTAAAAAAAACTTTATCAAATTTAGGGGGTCACAAAATATTGCACCATGTAGAACGACCACTAGCGCCTCTAGCGATGAAAATTGAAACAATGGAAGTAAACATGTAATTACAAGTAATTACCATTTAAAAAAATATTTCTATTCTTTGTTTTTATTTTTTTCTTTTATCAAGCAGCAACCATTTTAATTTTTAATCAACAACTTGTACAGCATTTTAAGCCATTTCAGCTAATTCCTTTGTGTATGTCATCATTTTGTAGGGTTTTCTTGGCATCTTTGTTAAAACTATGATCTGGAATTTGAAAATTACTTGCTGCGTTGTGCTTTGTTCTTAGAAATTTATGGAATTTGTCAAAATTATCGGTTTATTCTGCATGTGATCACTGATCAACGATCGACGTATTTCGGTAAGTCCGGGATATTCCTCGTTAATTTAAAGGTAAAGCTTAAATATATGGATTTAATATTCGACATACCTTACTTTTTTCTTGTTTGTTATGTAGATATTTACGACATGGATCAAGAAAATGATACTTCTTTCAGTTCGGCGAGTCTAGATTCGATATCAACTTCATATTCCGGTACATCTACAGACTCTATTTCCTGCTCACCAACTTCCGATGGTAAAGGAATATCCATTAATCTTAGATGTTTAAATTGTATCGAAATAGGTATAATTTGAGCATGTTAACTCATCCAACAGGTCTTGAAATATACGGCGCGATTAAAAACAATTGGAGCTTGAATCAGGTTCCGATAAGTGAACTTTCGCCAGAAATGAATGATTTTTGGGAAGTGAAGGCGAAAGTTCAATCTAAGTCGACCATTATGAAGTGGAACAAGATCGCGTCTAAAGGAAGGTATTTTTTTATGTATTTATCAGATGGAAGTGGGACTATAAAAGCAACTGGTTTTGATAAAGAGTGCGATTCATTGTTTCCTGATATTGAAGTAAGTATATTTTGTAAAAAATACTTCTAAAGTGTGCATACTGTATAATTTTATTCTTTTTTCCATAAATGTTTTTTTAGCTGAACAAAGAATACGTCGTTAGTCAATGTGAAATCAAGACAGTCCCAGCAGCTTACAAAAACAGGCATTCTCACAATTACGAGTTATTTCTCAAAGATGGTACCCAATTTTCACCGTATTTCGAGAATTCTAAAAGTCGTGAAACCGAACAAAGTAAATAAAGACACTTTTTCGTCGTATGGTATAATTTTATGAAAATTCAAATTAATTTAATTTTGCAGCTATGACGCTGCTCGATCTAGCCCTCGAAATAAAGGGAACATTCCAAACTAAAATTTTCTACGTGGAAGCAACTATTCTCCATCTAAAGAAAAGGATCGAGAAAGTAGTGTACAAAGCATGTCCTTCGAGGTATTGTAGGAAGAAGGTATGTTATTTTTATGAGAATTTCATCTTCAAATAATTTAATTAATAATGATAATGAAATACCTATCTACTCTTAATAACTTTTATTTATTTTTATTCAGGTAGTTCCGACAAACGGCGTTAACAAATTATACTACTGTCCAAAATGTGACGATAACTTTCCAAATTATGTGTACAGGTTTATGTTGAAGGTAAGTGTATCTACTTCACTTGGTAAAAAATTCCTTATTTCCTATTGAAAGTTCAATGATGTATTGGTTTCAGGCCAAAATCGCAGATTGGACGGGATACCTTTGGATCACCATGTTTGACGAAGGTGCGGAGCCTTTCTTAGGCATAAGCGCACATGATATCGTGAGAAAGTATGAGACGAATTACGTCGAATATGAGTCTTTTTTCAAGCGATCGTTCGAAAGCCATACGTTTTTATTAGCAGCAGATATGCAGATACATGATGTGAGTAAAAGGGATAGGTATTTGAACTTTATTTTAAGTACCAAATCTTGATTTCTGTTTGTCATATTTTTTCAGGATGAAAGCCAAGTTCATGGAATTGGCTCGAGGGTTTACGAAATTGACTACAAGCAGTCTTGTCGCAAATTAATAAAAGACGTTCAGAGACTGCAAAGACCGATCGAATAGTTCTTATTTTCATTCGTTTTTATTTACTCATATCCATTTGTTTATCTCGTTATCGTCCATGTTTCGTTTTCTTTTATTTTTGTTAATTTTTTTGACCTTTGTTGTATTGTATGAAGTAAGTTCTTTAATGTTAATGGAAGTCTTCGTGTTCACATCGGAAGAAAAATTTCTTGAATTTTAATACCTAATAGTTCCTTTTCGCTTATTCGAAGATAAGTTCATTTCCCATCGATTATTATTCCTCATTCGAATTCAAGTTCAAGTGATTTAAACTGAGAATCTCATATTTTTTTAATATTTTGTTTTTTAGTATTTTTTATGTTTATTTTCATTATGTTATGTTTGGTATAAAACAATTGCCAATCAAGTGTACTTACTATTATAGTTATCAGTTTCGTTACCGAGGAAATTCAGACGTTTGAAATATAATAAATTGAAGATGACATTCCTACTTTTTTATTAATTATTATTTTACAGTACAAAAATTCATTAAATCTAAAATTCATCTACACTTGGAGTAATACACAGACTTAATTTAACAAATGGGGAAAAACGTCCATTAAATACAATATTGACTTGGACTAGAGATATCATTTGACTAGATACGTTTATTGCTGGACAGTCTCTTGATCATTTTTGGTATTTTTTTCTTTACTGAGAAATCCAGTTTCATGTACTTTTTTATGCTTTATTAAAGCACCATTATACCTGAACCCTTTATCACATTTGTCGCATTGAAATGGCATATCTTTGGTATGACTTACGGCATGTCCTTTAAGATCTTCGAACGAAGTAAACCGTTCGTTACAATAATTACAAGTCAACAATTTACTTTCAGAATCATTATTTACAGAACCATTCTGCTGTTTGATAGAATCTTTGGTATGTTTCTCAGCGTGCAATCTCAGTGATTCAATACTGATATACGTTTTATCACATAAGCAACAACGATATTCGACCGAATGTGTTTTCAAATGTTGCTTTAAATTTGAACTATTTAAAAATCGTTTATCACAATGATTACACGAGAACGGTTTCTCGTTCGAATGTAATTTAATATGTTGTTTCAGGTACCAATTACGAGTGAATAGTTTACCGCAAAAGTCACATTTAAATGAAGCGTCGTTTCTACACGATACCGGAGGAGGTTCTTTACGAGGTTTAATAATAGGCTTAGATATGCTTTCTGATACTTCTAACGCAATACTGGTTGCAGTCGTTTCGCAACTGAATGGAATATTGAAACAGTATTTACACTTGGAGTAGTCTCCGGTTTCCGGACACATACGAATTATTACGAATTTTTCACAATTATGGCATTTGGTAAATACTTCTTTGGGTTTGTTGCGTTTCTCAGGGGCGAATATCGAGTGCATCTGTATATGGTCCAAATCGACCTGCAAGCGGATAATTTAGTATGAATAAAAATAAATAAGAGTTTTGGTGAGACTATCAAAGAAATAAGTTACCATTTGTTCCGATGACAGACTTGGTTCACTGATGTTTGGAATACTGAAAGGATCTTGACTAGCGACAAATCCATTGTTCACGTTAATAATATTACAGTCTTTAGTACCTATGTTGTACGAATTGAAACTAACATTCCAAATGCTTTGATCGTGAAATCGATCGTCCTGAAGTTCAGCTCTGTCAAAATCATCTTCTTCCTGCTGAACATTTTTTTTTTTAGCAATGATTTATTGGAGCTAAGCAAAGTATCGTGCGAGTATGTATGAAAACACTTACTTCAAGGATCGAATAATTGATCTCTTTTATGCTCAAAGGATTATCTGTAATGATGCATTCTGGTTCGAATAGATTTAATTCGTTTTCAGCGTTGAATTCGGTTCTCAAATAAATGTCTTCGAATTTGTGCATTGATTTCGGGATGTTTATTTTGAAAAAAAAGATCAGAGAGTGATTTTAGAGTAAAAATGTTTGGAAATTTTACAGTTTTTATAACATTTCAAACGAAAAATTGAGTTGAAGTGATTACGATTATTTTTATTTTTGATAAACAAAAGGCGAATGGATGAAAACTTGAAGGGGAAGGAGGGCAGTAGAAAGAAATCACAGTCAAATTTTTTAAATATTTTCATAGCGCTACCTAGTGCAGCATTATTGAGCTACAGTAATTAGCTTGTAATTACTCGTAATTACGTATTGGCGTAACTGATTAAAAAATTCAGTCGTTGACCGTTGAGCAGGGAGTGGGACAGTAAGAGCTGTGATAACGTTATTATTTTTTAGGGGTTGTTTCCCAGTGTTGGCAAAACCAAACTATTTCAGTTTCTGTTTTCGTTTTTAGTTTTCGATTTCACTTTTAACGTTTCAGTTTCAGTCTAAAATAAAATTTGCCCGTCACACACATTAGCTACGCTACGTTTTTCAAGTCTGGTTTCGTTTGTCATCCGAAGCTAGAACACACACTTCAGCTACGGATACAAAATATTAACTTATGCGCAAAGTGTATGTATGTTAAATGTGAATTGTGAAGTTGTGCTGTTCATCATGTGGTTCAGCTTTTCAATTTACCAGTTTCCAATTTAATTCAGGGATTGGGAGCGAATAAGAGGAGAGCAGAAAAGAGGAGCGAGTGAA
>FIZU01020956.1:0-18833 GCA_900064475.1 Pseudococcus longispinus | reverse complement strand
GACAAATTAACTGTCATTTTTTAGGGTAAATTTATTGGCAAATCACAAGATATTTGCCCTTATACGGCAAATTTGCCGTCAAGTGGGTAAGCATTGAGGTTACATATTTTCTTTTTTTGTGAAGTACCTACCTACCCTTTCATCAAAATCTATTTTACACAAAAGAATTTGATCAATTACGAGAATATGATAGGTATTTATTTTGAATATCTACGTATAAAAGAATAATTTTTCAAATTTTTGGATAATAATATGCAGAAGAAGAATGGCATTTTTTACTTTGTCAATTTGAGTATTTTAATAAACCGAGAATTAAAAAATTCCCATAGGTATACTTATGATCTTCTATGTAATACAATGAACCAAAAACATAACCGCATGCCAATATACATCAAAGTCTAGAAAAAACCTTATACAATCTTGCTCCCCTCTTTGTGTAGTACAGAAGATTACACAGAAAAACTTATACCGTTACAATACGGGCTGTAAAGTTTTTATTTATCATCCAAGTTTTCGGAGAAAAACAACTTAGCTTAGACGCATCTGAACAAAAACTCTATTAAATTGTCAAATCTTCATGAATCAAAATTAATCCTACCAATTTCCAGCTCGACATAATACGATTTCAATTTCATACACCTAAACCATTCGTATAGTTCAAGTTGTTGGGCCATTTTTATTTCAAAAAGATATAAATCATTTATCGAACTGTCCACTGTCCAGTGGGTTTTTTCGGTAAATTTTTTAAAGTAAATTTCTCCCCCATTTACGTACTTGAAGTTATCAACTACGAATGAATTTAAAAAACAAAAAATGTTTTTACTTTTTACTGATTTTAAATTCATTCAGTGACCCAACTGACTCAAGTTCGGTACCAAGTATTATCCATGTATTATCAAATAGAATAATTATTATAATTTCATATACCTAGATATTTACTTCGTTAGAAAAACTTTTATAATTAATTAATTTTAAATTTTATTTCTTGATCTTGTGCAACTTTGAAAAATTAGAATTATAAAAAAATTAAAAAATTAATTTTCAAAAATTTACGTTAGGTACAACTAGATTTGAACACTTTTATTTTTCATAATTTGTTATAGAGTGATGGAATTACTTAACACTTTTAATCAATATTGTTTATTTGCATAAAAAAAAGAAATTAAAAAATTAAAACATTACACTTTCGTTAAGTTATGGTTTTGGACGATTACGGATTCCCTTTCCTTGCTTTAATCCGGTTTGGTTATAAAAAAACACGGTGGCACGTTTGCATTGTAATTAATATATACGCGTGTTGTTATTGTGTTTTGTTTTATCAAAGCGTCTGAAATCCGATTATGGCGCTAAAATGTTTCGTTTTATTCCTAAAATTGTTCGTTCGTTTAATTTATAAGTTGAAGAATTAATTGTTTCGTGTCTTTGAGTAAGATTTCGATAGTATTTACATTACTTCGGTACTTACATTTCGTTTTCGTTACCATTCGATCGTGCATTTGACTTTCTCGTTACTCACTCAATGAATGTGTGATCGTACTCTCGTAAGTTCATTAATCGTTTTACGTGTTTATATGCAAACTTTTGAATGAAATTTGGTAACGTGTTCTGCTCTAATTGAAAGTACATCTATTTATCCGTGATTTTAATTCTCAGGATTTCAGTTCAGTCGTGTTTCAATTCTGTAGCTTTTGCTCAAATTCAAATCGAGTTGTCAATTCATCACCGGAGAGTTATGCTGTAATCTCGACTGTTCTAGTGTTTCGTGTTTCCAAATATGATGTACTCGTGTTGTTTATTCACCATCTAGTCGATGATTTCTATTGATGAAGACGTTGACATTATACCAAGCATGTTGCTGTGTCTGCATTGTTTCCTCTGTAGCTGTAGCTTTTGGTTTGATTCAAAGGTGAGTTGGAATTTGGAAAGTAGCTACCTGTAATGCTTATTGAAAACTGGATATTTATGATGTACAAACTTACTTTTACTTACTTTTGTGCTACTCCTGCACTAAAAATCTTATCACGAGTGTTTTGTAAAATGATCTTTGCTACTTTAGTTGAAAGCTTCGCGTTCGAGTATTATTAAAAACACTTCAATATCATATCTTCACTCCAACTTCGGAAGGATTATCGTACAGTTATACATATAAAATTAGGTAAATTTCCAACCAGGCATATGGCTATACATCTAAACAAAAGAACGAAAATCCTCGTCGCGGCGCGTATTTATTAAAACTGTGAAAGGAGCATTCCGGAATTCCTACACTTCGTATAACATTCTAACGCGAGACGATATGAAACTAAGCGTTTAATTTTTCCGGTAGAAATTTTGAAATTAAGAATTTAATAACTTGAAAACGTTTTCCGCGTTTGAACGTCAAGATATGCTGACTGTTGATTGTTCGGCGGAGTGAAAAAAAGTGCGAAAAATAAATTCATCATGTAATTTATAAATTTTCCAACGAGCTTTCGTCCGTCGTTCTGTCGTCCGCGTGTATACGATTGTTGAATGAAAGAAAATTAAGGCCAACGGGTCGCCATCGCCATTTTTATATGATAATATATTTACGCCAAAGTGAGGGATATTCGAAAGGGAGACCTAAGGGCGGGAAGATTTTCGCAAGGGATTCGCCTGTCACCTCTTCTTGTTCGAATGACTCACGTGAATAAAGCGCCGCAATGGATTTGACGCGGTGCTGGTTTTCAATCATTGCAGCTGGCGAGCTGCACCGTCGTCTTTGGTGCATTTTCAGACCACGGCCATGTTTCCTAAGTACGGCGGGGAGCAGCCGGATTCATTTATGAGCCATTGCTTTTCGTATATGTACAGCGTAAGCCGCTAAATAACAAATATAAATACCAGTCTTTTTTTCTCCTCTCCTTGTCCTTTTTTTTTCTTCCTCGATTATTTTTATTTAATGTCCCGTGCTACTTTATTCTTTTCCGCTTTTATCGTCCGCCTTTCACTTTGGTGTATTCGCATTTCCTTCGTACTATAACAAACGCTATATGATACTTCAAGTTTTCCTTGTAGTTGTGGTGTTTGACGATGTGTTTTTGCTCGCTATTTTAGCATTTGGTACCTTTATGACTTTTGAACCCCTGTAGCTCTTGGCGATGATTTTTTCCAACGATTTTTGCAAGTTTTTCCCAATATGATGTTGATGTGCTATCGTTTTGTCGATATCATCTGTTCCTTCGTAGCGTCGTTCGTCTGTTGTGTTTCAACATTTTGCATATTTCTTATTTTCAAATTGAATCCGAAATCTTTCTTCCGAAGTTCATTCCGAGAGCGAATTTATTATTACTTTTTAAACTTATTATTGTCATGTTTTAAAGCAACTTTTATATAATCTTTTGTACTTGATATTGATCCGGTTACAAAAGGAACCAAATTAAAATGTCCTTTAAAATTTCCTATTCGCAGTTTCATTTCGTAAAAGTGCGAGGGTCGTTTTACTAAATTAATCGTATTTTTTAATTTTTATTGGTTGAATTTTCCCTTTTATCATTTGACTAGAAAAATGCAGACTATTGTGATGCCCAGAATTATTATCAAAGCGGATTTAACTTTAAATAAAGTATATAGAATTTATTTACTTAGGTACTTCAGAAACTCATTTTGACCATTTCTAATCTTGATTTTTTATTTTTCTGAGTTACTTTTTTAGGCCTTTTAATGATTTGATAGGTACCTACCAAACAAGTGAATTCAAATTTTGAATGTAGGGTGAAAATGAGGAATATGAATAATCTTCAATCTTTCTTTATTGCTATTAAAAGTGAGGAGAATGGATCCATGTCTCCTTATAGGAAATATTCTAAGCACAAATTATGTAACTACATAGTTCAAAATGATGTAAAAATTATTGAATTTTTTCAAAACACAATCAGGTAACACAAATTTCATAATTTTCTACTTTTTCAGCAGAATACTGGATTTTTACTAGAATTTTATGATGTTCCAACAACATTTTTGTTATATTTATATTTCCTATTAAATTTTTGCCTACCTATATTATCAGCAGAGTTACGACGTTCTGAGAAAATCATCTTCATTAGTGCATAACTTTGCCCTTTCAAATCTTATTGTTACGGTCGGCAAACATTCATACACTTGTGTTGGTTTCGGTAGCAGCATCTCTCATTTGAAGGCGGCGCAGTTCTACTCGAACACCCTGTACTGTATAGTGCATATTTGTTTGTTGATTTTCATGATTTCAAAGATCCAATACATTTTCAGCACCTCTTTTTTCTTTCTTTAGTTGAAATTATTTTTCTAATATAGAACATGCTTTTATGATGGACTAATCAGCGAAAAACGTTACGAAATTCCCTGACGATGACTTTTAGACATTTTGTCAGATATTAGACTTGTTGAAAAATCTTCAAGATTTCAAACGACTTTTTGGAATTGGAAAATTTCAGAGATCACGCCGACTTCGGCTACTTAAATTATTGAAAATGTTGTTGAAAAAGTCAAAACTTTCTAACAATCGTGAAAATTGTTGAAAATGTGATAAAAATTATTGAAATTAGCCTTCCATAAAAATTGATGAAAATGTATTCAAAATGAGAAAAAAATGACCAAAAACCCATGAAATCGTCGAAAAAGTTGTTAAAATCGTCAAAATTTTGGCAAAAATCATTAAAAATATTCTAAATAGTCCCCGTCATTTCCATACTCCCCATGAAACTATAAAACACAGGATATGCTTTTCTTTATTAAAAATTTTGTACAGTTCAAAAAAGTCTCACAAAATTTCTTCAAAGTCAGTGAAAATCTAAGAATTTTCCAAGGCCAAAAAAGTCTGACATTATGTCTAAAATTCAATGGAAATCTGAAAATGTTTCCAATTTCAAAAAAAGGTCTCACAAAATTTCTCAGCCAGTGGAAATCTAAGAATTTCCCAAGATCAAAAAAGTCTGATGTAATGTCTAAAAGTCAGCGTGACGAAATTTCGTTACGCAATTCCGTCACGGAATTTTCCGCGAGATTATTCCCTATAGCAAAAGCATATCCATCCATTCCATTCCATTCCATTCCATATACGAGTATATAAAATCCACGACGTGTCCTTCCGTAACGCGTTGACATTTCCCATGACTTTTAGACATTTTGTCAGACTTTATGAAACATAAAAATTTCACTTTTTCGACTTTTGGACATTTTGTCAGACTTTATGTTGATGACATTTTTAAAAAAGCCTAAAATGGTTTTTAGATATTTTGCCAAAAAATCCATGACGTGCCTGTCTGCCTACAGAGATATGACCAAAAATGACACTTTGAAAATTTCTACTTTGATATCACCACTTTTTATTTTGAAATGACAATTTTGACCAAAAATTACAATTTTGACAAAAAATGACAGTTAGGACTAAAAAATTATTATTTTTACAAATAAATGACAATTTTGACTGGAAACTGAGAATTTTAACCAAAAATGACGATTTTGACTGAAAACTGAGATTTTTAACCAAAAATGAAAAGTTTTGACTAAAGCTGATATTTTTTACAAAAAAATTACGATTTTGGCCAAAAGCAACTCAGATAAAATTCTGAGAATATTTCCATCGAAATTAAAAATGAGTAATACACATTCACGTTAGCTAGGGGGATGGGCCGTCTAGTCTTATGATAAAAAGATCCACGAATCTTGAAAATCGTAGAAAATTTTGGAAAAATTGTCGGAATTGTCACAAAAATCAGTAAAAACATTATAAAAGTGGCCAAAAAATCATGGAATCCATCGAAAATCTTGTAACAACCACTGGCATTTTCACAATATTTTCTAAAATTTTTGTGATTTGTTTACCAGTTTTGCGTTTATTTTTACTGATTTTTATGAAAATTTTTGAATATTGCAACATTTTTTTATAGCATTTTAATCACTTTTATAATATTTTTCAACAAGCCTGTTTTCGAGCCAAATTTTTTTCGCCACATTTTCTTTCAACTTCTCAATAGGTATTTTATTAGACTTTTGAAAACTTATATTATACCTACTTTATTATTTCAATATTTTGTTGGAATTTTTTAAACTTTTTTGTTAAACTTAATGAGTGGAACTATTTTTACGTTTTTTTTGGTCCATTTTCCAACTATTTTAAACAGATTTTTTTTCCTTTTAAGAAATTTCCATGACATTTCGAAGATCTTTATTCGATTTTCGTGACATTTCCATCTACATATTTTGAAAGTTTTTTCAATTTTTTTTGAAAAATATGGGTATTTTAGTAATCCAGCCAATAAAATTTTAAACGAAACACTTTTCAAAATCTTCAATTGAATTACCTAGGTACCTATTTCGCTTTGAAGAATTTTTCAAGTTATACTCGTACAAATATTTCGAACTTGGAATGAAAATTTCGCCATTTTAATATCCTAACAAATTCAGACTACGTCGCAGAACAATACCAAGTAATGGATGTTAATATTCGTACTATAAATGTTGAAGGTCGCGGAGAGCATTTTTTAAAATGACAAATATGGTACGGCGTGATTTTCCTTCTCGTCGAACATACAAATATATATCTAATTAAGCGAAATCAACGCGACAATAGGGAACCGTGAACGAAAAAATTAAGGAGAAAAAGAGATGCTGATTTTCGAACGTCTATAGTTATCTAGATTTTCAAAATGGTTCGTTTTCGAAATTCCTGCGTGTTGGAAATTTAAGAAAAAAATAACCATGTTTTGAGATCAACTCTTTAGGACGATTAATCGATGCTGCGGCGGTATCACTTCAATGGTTGTAGTAAACGCCACGCTGATGCTAATCATTGATCATCAAAATGTTTACATACAAACAGATAGATATTGAAACGAGTCGTCGGGACGAATTAATGATTTTTTATCTCCTCCGAAACGATGCGATCGATGCACCTATGGATGAAATTCTCCCGATCACAGACAGTTGATTAATTTAAATACATCGGATATTCGTCGTCGTGTCGAACACGATACTGATTTATACGTATGGACGATGACTCGTCTAATTTACCGCGATATATTTCGATGGAAACGGATCCGTGGTGGTTTTTTCTTTTCGTTTACGAACCCCTCGGATTGCGAAAATACCACCGGTACAAATTCGAACGTGAATTATTTTTAGCTGTCGTGTCGACGGTGGCGAAGGGAAACATTCGAGATAAATTTATACTTTCGGGGCGAATAAAATGGTGTACGAAATCAAAGTGGTGAAATTTTACGTGTACGTACAAGTTTGCGGCGTTTCGACGACGAATTGAATTTAACGGCGGAGGTTTTTCGGTCTCGTTTTGGGGTATATTTTGGGATAGAATTTTGTAAAATTTCCAACGCTCGAGAAGCATTGATAAATTTACGCCGGACGAAATTCTCGACGATGGTAAATCAAAGCTGGCAATTCTCATCAGCGTAGACATGAAGACTAATTCAATTTATCACGAGATTAATTTCTATGGGAAATTAATTTCAAACGCTTGTCACATTATGTCATATTTCCCGTTGGTCGTTTTCAAACCACACGTACGTAACCGAAACATATTCGTGGAATACTCCGAAGCGAGGTTAAAAAATAAATTTTTTATTGAAAAAAAAAGGTACCTAAAACACATGCCAACTATGTACCTTAGCTGTACGATGAAGACGGAGATGTACGTAGAAAAATTAGTATAAGAACCGATGCGATGCAGAAAACCGAACCGAAGGAGAAAAAAAACGTAAACCGGCGATAGGTTACACGAGAGAGCATGTTTTAGTACGTGTCATAAGCGCTAATTTGTTTGATAGATTTACGAGGGCTTCGTCGTTTGCTGGGCTATTCCGAAGCGCGGTTGATCTGACGTTTAACAAATACGCCTCATTTGTGATCGAAATTAATAATAATTCCCCTCTCGGCTGGCGGGTGTTCGAAATACAGGAGAAAAAAAATCAATTAAACTTGTTTTGTAATTTAGTTTCAGGTTGAAGAGTATTGCATGCCGAAGGAAGCGCGCGTGAGGTATGCGAGTGGCCGTTGATTTATGGGGGCTGCCCTCATAAATTCATCATGTTGAAGCGAACTCGCTTCACCCTGCTGTAGCATCTGATGTATAGAGGTTTCGGCATTGGTGACAGAATTTTCAAATCGTTTGAACGTTTGTTGCTTTTTTTTTCCTTTTTCGAAATACGTCGGGGTTTTTTTAAACCATCGGTTTAGCTGGTCTTTAAATCGTTATCGATATGGTATACGTGTGGAATTTTTACAAGGGATTGAATTTGTTCGGATATGTCTTCTTTTTCGTCTTATCAACGCCATTCACGCCTTTAAGGCGGGTAAAGGTGGGCCAAAGGTGTTGGACGGAAATGAGCTTGAATTGATTACAATTTCATGGAGTGTTTCGTCTCTCGTTCACGCGTTAAAATCATCGTTTAAATGGGTCTCGTTTGGCCGGTGTGAGATTTTTCTACGCTTTACTCCGAAACGTACACCGGTCGTGTGGATAATTTCGGCTTGAATTAGATTTATTGGTTTTTAATTGATAACTTGTAAAATATACAGAGAAATCTGGAATGTTAGAGTAGATAGGTGTTTCGAAGAGATGGTCTGTATAAATTGGAAGAACATTGCGAAGTGATAGAATTTCTAATTGTCATTAAATTGGAAAGGGATGTACTTAATTGTCGAGAGACCGAAACCGTTTAATACAATTGAATTGAAGATAAATCAAACAGGTGTTGATGAAGTTTATGAACTAAGTCTTGAATTTTGCTATTAAATTATCGCTGAATTCAAATTATTACTTGGAGGGGGGAGGAGTAGCTCCTTCTAACACGTGAATTGGCCTCTTGTCAAAATTTAATCGATATTTTGTTCGAATAAAAAAAAAATGAAAATTTTTTATCGCTTATGAAATTTTAATACGAGCGTTTACCTTTTTTTTGGTATAGTTTTGATTAATTAGGTAATAATAATTCGATTCAATGGTACTTGATTTAGTGAATATTTGATAAGTAAACCAAACCAATAAGCTCGAAAAAAATTTAATTTCAGTCAATAGAGCTTCATTCAAAGTTGAAATTAATTGCTTTTCCAAAAATCTAACTGACATGACAAGTTTTTGAGAGTTGGAAAGAGAAGAGAAGACCAGTACAAAATTGGCGAATATTTCGCTCTGGAAGGGGCATTATGTAAAGAAATCAACATAAAAAGTTTCCAACGTTGGAAAGAAATCCACCTTTATTAGAAATTATTTTGTAGAGGGGAGATTGGCATGAATTTTCACTAGAAAGCATTGGTTAGGTAGTGGAATATGGTTTCTTAGTTGTACATATTCTTCGAAAAAAGTTTTTTTTAAACGAATTCTTTTAAAATCGAAAAAAAAGTTAGGAAAAACCTGAAGTCGGCATTATTGGTTAGAAGGGGAAAGAAAAAGGGGTAAAATTAAAAATTTTCAACTCAATTTTTTTTAAACTAATGAAAAGGTCATGTTGGCAAGGTTTTAGATTGGAAAAACAATCTTTTTTGGGGCAGAAAGTTCTTCCCCGCACCTCTTATGACATTTTTTTTTTCAGAGTTGGGTTTATTTTTTGTATCAAGTTATTTCGTGTAATTTCTCTATTTTGTATTGATGAATGTAATGCCAATTTGGATTTTAAATGTGCCTACTTATAAAAATTTTGTATACCTATCTAATTTTTATAGCTTTAAATTTTTTTAAAAGTACCTACGACTACGTAGATATCAAATTCAAAGTTTACTCTCTCCTCCTTTTCCTACCAAGTGTGGATGGGGAATGGGGGTGTGAAACGAAACTTTCTTTTGCTATTCAGGGTCTCTAACAGGCGCTGAAAAGGTTCTCCATTTTACAAAGTGGTGCTGAAAGTCGGAAAAGTTCTGAAAAAGTGCTAAATTTGGGTCGAAAAAGTCCTCCTTTTTTCGTTAAAATTCATTAAAAATGGTTCATTTATTAGTTATTTTGAACAAATTTCGGTTTTTGAAGGCCTTTTCATGCAAGAATTTTCCCCCTCGCTTTGCTCGGGCTCAATAATTTACTTTTTTTTAAAACTGGCAATGTGGACATTTTTTATACTCTCACGATTATTTTGATTTTTCTCTCCAAATTTTAAAAGTTTATGGACTTCGATGTTTGAAATGATGACACATTTATTCCAAAAATGTTTTTTCGTTAACCGTGAGTAAAAGTGCTACTTTTTCTCACTCCTGGCGACCATTCGTTAGTAAAAAGAAGCGTTTTTCTCACTCGTTAACGAAAAATATATTATCCAACCAGTGAAATAAGGAATTTTTAACGATTTTGATTTATTTCCCTCGCTTCGCTCGGGCAATAAACCTCAAAATTCTTCAAAAATCACTTTATCTCACTAGTTGAATAAACTACTATTTCATTTTTTCTGCCCCAAATTTGAAAAAAATTACAAAAAACTGAAAGATGTTTAAAAAAAAGTTGAAAAAAAATGTCCAACATGTTTGAAGTATGACAAAATTTTGATTTTTTAGCATAGGATATGCTTTTGCTATGGGGAGTGATCTCGCGGAAGACCGACGAAATTGTATAACGAAATGGTGTTACAAAATTTCGTGACGCTGACTTTTAGACACAATGTCAGACTTTTTTGGACTTAGAACAGAAAAATTTTCACATTTCCAATGATTTTTAGATATTATGCCAGACTTTTTTGATCTTGATAAATTTCGTGAAGAAATTTCGTCACGCTGACTTTTAGACATAATGTCAGATTTTTTCGGACTTGGAAAAATTATTCTGTCTCAATTTTTAGAATTTTTGGGGCTCGATGCTTGGAGACATATATGCGGTTAAAATCGTTCTATAAGAGCTTAGTGAAGAGGCTGGCGAACTACCAAATTTTTTTTTTTTTAGTTTTTTTAAATATTATATAAATTGTGGATGGAGGGAGGTCGAGTGGGTAGTAAGATATTACAAAATTCTGAAAAAAGTACTGCTATAAAAAGTGCCGAAAAAGTTCTGAATTTTGATTTTAAATTTTGTTAGACACTCTGTTATTTTGTTTGTGGCCAGCAATGAGCAATCGAATATTTGCTTTATTTTTATTTTGTTATTTTGCTTTTTGTGAATTTTGTTATTTCGTTATGCTTCATTTTTTGTTACCTATGTTAAACGAAATTATTTCGTTATTTTTTTCGTTTTTTCCCTCATACCCATGTAAGTACTCAAATAATGGTAATCTTTTCCAGAATTCAATTCTTTCATCACATTCCTCACATTTCGATTTTTTTACCAAAATAACAAAATAAGCTCGATTTTTTGGAAAAAGTTGCCTCAAAAAAGAGCAAAATTAAAAATTTTGATGCTACTGAAATGCAAAATGCAAAATATTTTTTATTTTTTATTTCACTTTTGTAAAAAAAATAAGTTATTTAAATTTTTTTATTTCGTTTTTCGTTTCGTTTTTTATTTAATCGAGGTTTCGTTATTTTGTTCGTTTTGTTTTTCTCAAATTTTTTCGTTATTTCATTATTTTGTTTCGTTACGTTTCTTAGCCCTGTAATGATGATTAAAGATGAAAAAAGAATGAAAGACAGAAAGCAGGAATATTTTATTCAACTTTTTATCAAATTTTTGAAGCAAAAAAATGATTGAAATACTGTAAGCAGGTATATCTATTAAAAAGAAAGATTTGTGGAAATGTTTTCAAATTAATCAATTTTCATCATTTTTCTGTGAAATTAGGCTACGCCAATTTTTTAACAATTTTTATTGCATTTCAGCTAATTTTTTTGACTATTCCTTAATTTTCACTACAGTTTGTGTAAGCCATATTTTTGATATTTTCGACGATTTTTAACAAAATGTTCAAATTTTATTTTTCAAATAATTCTTCTAAAATGATACAATTAATTCAACGATACTTCTATTTTTTCGGTCTTCGTTCCCAAAACATCTCCATACCACAAAAAAAAATCACGAAATCTTTAAAATATATACGACAAAAGACTTCCTAGAAAAAAACTCGGCAGTGTCACTTCGGGGGCAAAGTCTCTTCTTTAAGCCTCCTGCGTCGGCCATAACGCAATACGAAATTCACGCTCAAAATACGCGTCTGTGGTCAGACCGTTGATAAATTTCGTACACCTAATTTCATCTTTAAATATACGGAACAGATGAGCCACCCACCAAGAGTCAGCAAATTAACAAATTTCCGGGGTAAAAACACCTCTTAAACGAGCTCTTTGATGATACATAGCATCACGGTTTCACGAGCATCGCGCGCAGATAAAATTATAACGTGCCTAAAATAGCTCGCGGTTCTTTGAGAAGTTTAACTTTTCTTATACCTTACCCACCCATTCGTACATTCGAACAAATTAATTTCTGCAAACTTTTGTAATATTTACAAGTAAAAGGTAACGAGTAAATTTAATGAACACCGAATTGAAAGAAGACGATGAAATTCTGTCACACACCCGGTTATCATTTAGCCAAGTTCACAAGACGCGTATAAAGCTGCCTTTTTGAACCATCAACCGGCGCTATTGCTGTGTATAGTATTTTTATTCAACACCGTCGCGGCCAGCCTAGCTATGGGTTTTCCATTTAGACGAGAAATTATTCGTATGTACCTATAGATATTCTCGTGCTTAGAAAAAGCCTGCTGGTATTCACGGCGTCGCGTAAAAAATTCCTTTCCAGAGGAAAAAAATCTCATTAATTTTATGGAGAGAAAAAAAATTTCCTCGTAATTATATTCTTTCGTATTCGTAGTTGCGTATCTGTCGAGGCGAAAGTTTCCTTCTTTGAATTTATTTTAACCTCATAGAGCTTTTTATCATCACTTACGAGCAATCATTCAGCTACATTGCCCATTGCGATGCAAAAAAATATGAAAATATTTTTCGAATTTGTATAAATTTTACTTACAAGTGCATTACATTTGAATTATTTTAATACCTTTTTATACAACTTTTTAGCCTCCCTTAGACACCATGGAAATGGAATGGTGGTTCAAAATATGGTTATTTTTGGGGGAAAATTTTAGTTTCGATCCCTCTCTTATTCCTCTCACATCCTGTAGAACATTTATGAGAGTTCAAGGTTTAATTTGAGATTCTGCCTCGACCTATATAGGCCTATTTGATATTTTGATAAGATTTCTATTTTGGATCCCAAATTGAGCCGTAAAAGTCAAAGCATATTTCAAGAAATTTCAATTGCTCAACACCTCAATAGTTTTATAGTTGACATTTAATCGTTAGAGTTTAAAAATTTTTTATATCCTGAAATTAGCAAAAATTGCATCAAAGTTGTTTCAAATGTTTTAAAAATTGTTCTAATTATTTAAAAAAATATATCAAAGTGAAAAAAAATTCAAAAACGTCATAAAATATTTAAAATTGATAGAAGAGCACAAAAATTTATAAAATTGTTTTAAAAAATTGTTAAAAGTATTTGAAAATATGTTTATAAAATATTTAATTGTTTAGAGTAAGTATGTTATAATTGCATATAAATTTTTTCAATGGTAGATAAAGATGGTTCAAATTAGGAAAAAGAAATTATAAAATAGTAAAAAAATTATTCAAAATGCAAAAAATCATCAAAATATTGTTAAAATTGTTTGAAAAAGTACAAAAATTGATAGTATCAGTATAAAACTTGTTTAAATGATGGTAACAATTTCACAAAAATATTGAAAAACGGTAAAAATTTCTTAAAAACATGTTCAAAACGCCTTGAAAAATGTTGAAATTACCATAGAAATTAAGAATAAAAGGCTGTTTAACACTTCTGCTTATCCACTTTTTCCTGCAAAAGTCCTGAGTTTTTCTTGAGCTTCCTGGTATTTTGCAAAATTCCTTCTTTTGAGTTGAATTAGTTTGAATCTCTTGCTTTTTTCAAATTTGAAACCCTCTCATTCGAGTAATAATTGACAAAAATCTTTTTTTTTTAGTTTAAGTATTTTGTAATTTGAAATTTACAAATTTTCATAGCAATTTTTTTGTGATTTTGTGAAAAAATGAGTGTGAGAGATGGGGAAGTTCTATCTTTCTTTATCAAAAAGTACTGCTAAAGATACTACGAAACCCCTTATTTTTGATTTTTGAGATTTTGTTAGGCAGTCTGAATTAGGTAGGTACTCAAAATGGGGCGAAACTTGCTTGAAATAATTATTTGATACTCGTAAAAAAATCAAATTTATTCATCAGTTATTTTCAGACTATTTTCGTGCAAATTCGATGATTTTTTTTTACTCTTTTATGATGTTTCTCATAACTTTGGTGAAAATTTTTCAAATTTTTATGATATTTACACTGAAATTAATGAATTTTTGTTTCGTTTACAAAATTTTTATCTCATTTTCAAAAACTTTCAAGATATTTGAAGCAGTGGAATCGAAATTTTATTGATTTTAAAATACTTTTCAACCATTTTTTAAAAATAGAACTTTCACCTTTTTTTTATTTAAGAAGATTTTTTCTGACATTTTAAGCAATTTTAATGCTGTTTTGAGTGACTTCGTTGCCATTTTATGGATTTTTACTTCAGTTTAACGAAATTTACAATTCTTAATTCAAAATCTTTTTTTACATTCTGAGCAATTTTATTAATCTAGAGTAATTTTTAACCATACATATGGAACTTTTTTTATAATTTAAGAATTTTTTATATTTCAAACAATTTTAACGTCATTTTATCGGAGCTGAAAAAAATTTTTCTGAGTTTTTTACATCTTTATAGGTTTGCGATATTTTGCAAAACTTGTTCATAATTTTTAACAAATTTTTACAAAATTTAGCCATCATTCAATATTTTAACAATTTTCAGTAAATTTTCTATCAACTCATTACCAGCTTCACCATTTTATGCATAATCAGTAATACATAAGTACGTTGGTAGGTACAAGAAATTTGATAATAATGATCAATACTGTAGTACGAAAAATGTGTCAATCTTAATCAGTCATATCAACGAGTACCCCCCTTTCAGGGTGGCCCTTCTTTTAAACTTTTGAATTTTTTTTGCTACCTTCGCCTCAAATTTGTCTATAATTCCCTATTTTATTTTTTTCGCCAACTGAATTTTATGTGGTGCCTTCAAGCCCCCCCCCCCACCTTTGAAAAAATTTAAGAGATAAAAGTTGAGTGAAATTTTAGGAATTTTAATTTTTTTCATTCCAGGCATCCCAGTATTCCTTCTGATCAAGAATAACCACTAAAATTTTTATTAGTAATTTCCCTCTCCAGTGTGATAAAAGTGAGAACTTGATCGAGTTTCCAATTTCAGTCTACTTGAGGAGCTGAGATATTTTCTCATTGGAGGGTATAACAGAAATTTGAATCATTTCTAATAAAAGAGGGAGTAAAAAGATGGAATGGAGCAAAAAAAAATCAGAGATGAAAAGAAATTCATCACATTTTTAAAGATTTTTTGAAAATTTGGGAGAGTTTGGCATTACTTATTTTGCATGGAAGGGTGAGGGGACTGAACCTATCTAGGATTTATTTTTTCATAAAAAGGAACAACTTGTGGGGATGGGAGCAAAACAAATCAAAAAAAAAATCCACCAAGTAGAAATAAGAATCACTCTACTCCTCCCCCCGCAAATATTGAAAATATCAAAAAACCAATTTTAATCTGCAAACTTTCAACGCTCTGGTTGGCACCTAAAACATATTTCTGATCAAAACACCATTTAAGTAGATCAGGATAAAATCTCAAACCACACCTTGGGAATCGTTCAGATTTTTTGAAATGGCGGGGGACGGACGGTTTGAGGATCAAAAACTCAAAAAAACACCTTTCAAAAAAATGACCCTTCACTTTCCGAGATCTAAGTATGCAACGTAGCAAAAAATTAACAAAAATTAAAAGTCTTTTCAATTTTTGCTCCACCCTATAAATAAATCGTATTGTTCTACAACTCGAAACACTACTTCGGCTGTACTAATCAGCGTACGTATCACTAAATTAATTCGTCATTTGTATATTCGGAGCGATAAGCAATTTCGCCATTAGCCACGCCCGCGTAGATATTGGTACACATGTAAAGTACCTATATCTAACCGAACCTGCTAATATGTACCTAGTACCTACACTCGAGATTTATATGGATCAATTTTCACCCAGCGTTAGAAATTTTTCACTACAATACCCGAATGTATCAATTTTGAACGTTAATTTAACCGATGTTGAACGCTTGTAAATGACGATAATGGTACGAATTATTACGGTGTACACGAGATAGAGAGAGGCCCGTACGATAGTATAATAGGCCATATCCTATCAAATTTTTCATCCCAAATTAGCCGACATGGTTACGCGTCTTTTAAATGGTTTTTCGTTTCGGAACATGCTCGATAAGAAAAAAAAAGCCAGGTTCACATTGTACTACGATACAGCGCTGATGTGGTATTTCGTATACGAATGTTTGTAGCACCATTTCTGTTTGAATGGCTGGATGAAAGTTGAAATTCTTGATACGATTATCGATGTTCTTTTTTCACCCTCTTGATGTGGCACGACGATGGAAAAAAATCTAGTTTGAAGAAACAATTAAGTCGAGTTTGCGGAAACGTTTCGTGAATTTCGATGAGTTCGCGATGAATTTGTTATTTCGCAAAGAAAAGGGTTGGTTATATACTTATCCAAAGTATCGACGAAGTTATGCTTTGATTGATGACTTTATTTCGCGCTGAATATATTACCCAACTTGTTTCCCGCACTTTTCCGCCCCCTCTGATAAGTTTTCTTTTTATTTAAATATTTGCCATTATTTTTCTGCTGGCGCGAATTAAGAAATCAGCCAGCGCTTTTCTCTTCCGAGTCTATAAACTGGAAACATTTTAAGTAAATGCTACAACCATCGTAACTCGAACGCCATTTTATTATTTTGAAGCCGCAGCCAACGAAATTACGAAAGAAAGTTTTATTTTTGAAATGATGAATCGAGTATGAAACTACGTATGAGAGAAGATCTCAGTGAAAAGAAGCAACAGTTCGAGCTCAACTAAAAATATTACAAGTCCTTGGTACCTGCTGCTCAATGTGAACCTAAACTTGCCACACGAAAATGTCGGATCGTTCGTTGCATTATTTTCATCTAGGTATCTACTTCTGGTTTCTTCACGGCTTTTACGTCGAACACGTATGTTTATTATGTACAAATTGTTAATCATGCTAAATTAGCCACAGTTCAACCTTTTATAAACAATTATACAAACCTGTATATACGTATAAGTACCTACGAATACTTCAAAAGAAAACATTGCCACGTTCGAATTCGCCCACATCGCTATTTTTCAAACGAAAGATATGTACTCGTATTACACTGTAGGTATTCTGTAATGCTTTGCAAAACATCATCGCAGAACACGTTCCATAGAAATTGCATACTAAACGGCAGACTTTAGTTACCAAATAATAATTTTTTAATGGTAATTACAAGTAATTATCATTCTTTGCAGCGTTAATTACAGCACCATGCTTGGAAAATTTCCAAAGCGAGAAGTTAACTTTAAAGACGACCTTTATCGCGTTGAAAAAATTTTTTCGTTTGGAAGCTGAGAAGGAGTATTGATTAAAATTATGATTAATGTTGAAATATACTTACTTACTCGTGAAAAATGCTGGATCTATTTTTTTGAAAGGCGAATTTAATGAAGTTGAGAAAAAAGACGTTAAATATGAGCGACGAAAATGACCTTATTTAAATCGCAAAATTTAAAAAGTTGGTCTTTTTTTTGCTTAAAAAATTTGACATTTGGTGTCTTCTCTCGAGGAAAAATTTTTTGGTCTAAGCATTTTTAAAATTAATTGAGATTTTTTTATAGGTATGGTATATTGATTTTTCTTTTCTTTAAACTGTTTAATATCGAACACCAGTAGATAACCTTTTTACAAAACTGTGAATAAAATAACTATCATTTTAGATAAACGCGAGCCAGAAAATTGTGAATTTTTTCTCTTAAATTTATATCTACTTACCTATGAATCTAGGAATGAAATTTTTGATCATGAGTCATTTTTTATTATTTGATGTTGAAAATTTCCTATTTACCTTATAGAATCACTGAAATTTTTTGACTTTTACAGTCAAATTTTTTCAATGGCGGAGAAAAAAAATTGATTTTTTTCGAAGCTTATAAAAAACAAGAAAAAATTCCAAAAATGTTGTCCAGGCTTCCAAGTCTACCGAAAAAGGATGTTCTTGTAGGTAGGTGTAACTTTTGATCAACAATGGATTCCGTTTGGTTTTCTTTTTTATGACGTGGGGGGGGGGGGTTAGACGTCTGATGCAACACTTCATAATTAATATTCAAGCATACTCACATCAGTGGAATATAAGATTTTCAAAATGTCATGAAAATTTCTTAAAATAAAAGAACATCTGATTAACATAATTTAGAAAAATAGACAATAGACAAAACTTGAAAATAGATAGACTCTTCAAGTCAAACAAAATATTGAATTTATGTAAGTTTTCAAAAATCTAATAAAACGTTGAAAAGTTGAAAAAAACATGACAAAAAAAATCTGAACGAAAGGAGGCTTGTTAAAAAATAATGTAAAAGTTGTGAGGTTAACTGTTGGTCCTTCAACCTTTCATTTAGTCACAAATCAAAAAATTTAGTGAAAATTATCAAAAATGTTGTAAAAATACTGGATTCAAATTTCGTAAAAACGTTGAAATGATAACGACTTGAAATAAGCCGAGACATGATTTTTAGTTTCTTGGACCATCTTGAAGAGGTTGTGGGGCCTCAAAATAGCGTCACTTGCGGGTATTTTTGGAAAAAAGGGAAAAAATGGACTAATTTGGTTCAAATGCTGGTCGATGGTGTATTTTGGTGTCATTAATGATAAATTT
>FIZU01020946.1:0-16949 GCA_900064475.1 Pseudococcus longispinus | reverse complement strand
ACTAGTGTCTACAATCTGTGAAAAATTCGAAATTTTTGGACCACCCCATCCAGACCTAAAAAATATTGAATTTTCGATATTTAAAGTGCAATATCTCGTGAAGGGGTGGGGGTAGGGGGTCAAAAATTTTTCTTGGGTGGTTTTACACCAATACCAACATTTTGGGTGATTTTTGTCCCGATCGGTTCGGGTGCGGATTTCACCATCTTACCAGGAAAGGCTCTTTGGCCCCCATAGCCCCATTTATTGTGTATTTTTTATTATGATATTGAGAATTTTGAAATGCCGTAGAAGGATGAAGCATGTCGAAGTATTCGAATTTTTTTCTCCTTTTCTTGGTTTTTGTTTGAAATTAAATCGAGTCAAAGGAAGTACGAACTGAAAGTAAGATGAATGTGGGTATTTCCAAATTCATTGAACATTCGGGGCTTCCATTCGAATCTTTCATCTTTGCATATTTTTGAAATTTTATCAAAACGTTTATTAACTCGAGTATTCGATACGTATTTTTTTTTCGCATTCTTGAAAAATAACTACTTGCTTCAGTTGAGAAAATATGCTATTTTTTCGCAAAAATTTCTCAATTGTCTTGAAAATTCGAACGTTCCAGAGTAATTCTCGTTTCGAATGCCCCTAAAAATATCAAAATATGCAACGGTTTTCCAACTTTGAGGTATGGCACGCGTTTCTTATAGTCTACAGTGTGTTTATCAAGTCCTGACCGGTGATCGTCTTTTTTACTGGATGAAGATGGCGAATTCATTCTAAAATAGCTGGATTTCTTGTGCGAGATGCTTTTAGGTGAGCTTCGACGCAGCTAAAGTCACTTCGAAGCTAGGTATTGGTCCAAGCATTAATTTAATCGTAAATCAAGAAACGAAATTCGGTGAAAATTATTAAAATTTTTGCCAAAACATTGAAAATTTTCATAAAAATTATCAAAAAAATATTGAGAATTCTTGAAAATCTTGAGAAAATTAGTGAAATTGTCACGAAAATTGATAAAACTGTCGTGGAAGTGATCAAAGAATAACGAATTAATGCCAAAAATTGAAACAGTTGTCGAGATTTTGATAAAATTTTTTGAAAATGTGATAAAAATGGTTAAAAAACAATGAAAATCGTCAAAAATGTTGTTTAAATATTGTCAAAATTTTCATAAAAATTGGTAAAAATATTTTAAAAACTGTCAAAAAAATCATTAAAATTATTTAAAATGTAAAAATTGTTAAAAATTCCATAAAAATTATTCAAAATATTAAAAAAGGGTTAAAAGATCGTAAAAACTGTCTAAAATTTCGTCTTAAATTTTCAAATAAATCAGTCAAAATTCCGTTAAAATGTCAAAAAACCATAAAAAGTATTCAATTAAACCTCGTAAAAATTGTTGAAAAATGTTGTGAAGATGATTGAAATGCCATTAAAAAAGTTGCAATATTATTAAAATTTTCTTGAAAGTCGTCAAAATTTTCGAAAATGCTGTAAAAGTTCTAGCTGTTTTTACGAGATTTTCAACGGTTTCTTGATTTTTTGATCATTTTTACCATAGTTTTACAGATTTTTGTGGAAATTTTGACAATTGTAATAACATTTTCAATCATTTTTATTATAGGTATTTCAAATGACTTTTTTGCTAACATTTTTACGGAATTTTCGACAGTTTTCATGACTTTTTTGGTGATTTTCATGTCTTTCTCACAATTTTTTTCACTTTTGTAATGGTTTTCGTGAATATTTAAACAATTTGTATGAAATTTTTGACATTTGACATGGTTTTGTGACCATTTTTACAGTATTTTCGCCAATTTTTATGGCAATTTCAATAATTTTCACCACATTTTCAACAATTTTCATGACTTGTTGACCGATTAAAATGAGTATAAAAATTTTAACAAATTTTACAATGTTTGAGCTACTTCCATAATCTGAAAAAACGTAACTCAAAAATTTTCCTGGTCCCAAGCCATGGCACCGGATTGGAAAAATTATCTGTAAATTGAAAATACGAAAAAAAGCTTCAAAAAAAATTCTAGGGCATTGAAAGTCAGTAATTTTTTGGTTTACGATCATTTTTCTATCTGTCAGTGAAAAATAGTTGCTATTCTGAAAGAGGAATTTGTATTAATTTTTCAAGAAATTATTAGTAGCTGGTTGGTAACCCCTGAACCGGTTTCAAAAATTGATGTCTCATAAAAACCGTTTAGAAAAAATTCAAATACTTACTTCCTTCTTTCTTAATTTTTCAAGAAAAAATACACGTTCTATAGTTTTTTGAACCCTTTGTATATAGAAGCAAAATTTTTTGCACAACTTCAATTTTGCTCGTCATGAGAAATCAATATTTCGCTATCTTCAAGCATCAAAAAAATGACGGGCACCGGTTCAAGATTTGACGAACACACAGTATAAGACACTCTTCATTTGGCATCTATCAAAAAACGTCTAATACAGTTCAATTTTGGTAAATGAATTTTATTTATTACAAAAAAAAAGGAATTAAATAATCATTACATTATATAAATATTTTACAAAAGAAAATGAAAAAAAAAACAAGCGAACGTTATAGAATAATTTATACATCGTCTTACACGTACTACGTATCAAATCGTTTCTTTTTTTATCATTATTATTCAATTTTTCACACATATATCGTATATTTAGACTTACAACGTGGGTAAGTACACAACAATAAGACGTGGCGAACAAAACGTATTTAGTCTTAAGATTGCTCTTTTGAAGAAAAAAAAAACAACTCGACACGAATCCGATTCGATGATCTTTTTAAACTGCCAAGTACGGTCATCCAATCGAATACGATCAAATAATATACTAAGTACTTTCATAAAACGATGAAGAAACAAAAAAACATAATACATATAAAACAATCGAATACAAAAGAAGAAAACTGGAACTGGGCTGAAAGGGGGCTTTACATGAACGAAAAAATTGGGGCTTTTGAGCCACTATGGGCTTGAGAGGAGGGAGAAATAATTAAAATAATAAACGAACGAGTACAGCACGTACTTATAAAAGAAATTCATATAAGATACATATAAATATTATAAAATAATATGTTATTAGGTAACACGAAAACGTATCATAAATTAAATGGACATGGGTCGCGGGTGGGCGAATATAAGCAGCGTCAGCAAAACGTACTTACGATGCACGGTGTACGACGACGAGGGCAGTGTGGAGAGTGGGAAGGGAAGTAGCTGCAGTAGCGATTAGCAAGCGTAACATTTAACTAGACCGACTTCATCGCAATTCATACATTTCAACGTGACCATTTCGGTAGAGAAATGATTACGATAAACTGATTTTTTGCTGCCGTTACACATATTACACGGTAGAAGACGGTAACCGCCGCATACTTGGCAGGTATTTAACGCGTCCGCGCTCTGTAAAACAATGTGAAAAAAATGAACATTAATTAGATTGAAATCATATAGTTGAATATGTAGTTTGATGTTTACACATATGCCAAAAAAAAAGAATAATTGTGCTATTTTGGTAACGTCGAGATGTAATTTATGTACGTGCACACCAGAAGTATAGAGGTAATTGTTCTACAAATCAGACCCATTCGAATACCAGCTACTGATGGTAATACTGATACTCACGATCGAATTATGAAACTTATAAAACAGCAGGTGTATCGTAAAAGAGTGAGAATTTTCAGAGCATATTTACATTTAACGGTTTTAATACGTGCGTGTACACTGAACGAGGAGGAGGCGGCAAAGAGACGAAAATATTTCCTGATTGATATTCAATTTTGAAGATTGAGGAAACTGTTAGCAGTTCGTGGTTCAGTGAATATGGATTTACGTGTGGATTGTGTCACCTATTCATGGTATATGTTGACGACGTACCCATATAGACCTTCGTTATGCTCGCACGCTCACTTTATGCGTCAGTCAGCCAGCCAAACGTAGGTACTCTTTTCCTACATCAATACGATATCGTGATGGTAAAATGATTCGTGGATGGTGAATTGAAATTTCAATATTGCCAACTACGTGGATATACGTATGTGTGTAATATCGTGTCGAGTCGATTAGCGAGATGAAAAAAGAACAAAATTGAAAGTAAAGTGCGTGTGTTATTAAAACACTATGTGTTTGCTGAGGTTTTTCTTCCAGCCGAGTTTCTTCTCTCGTTATGTGGTTAGTAATTTTGATATTATTGCGCGGTTAGGTACCATACGTTCTATAAAGCTTAAGAACACAATGTAGATTGTAGAGGCATGTTTAAGCAATCGTATGGTACTCGAGATGTGGAAAAAAGAAAGCAACATGTAGCATATTTTGAATGCGAAATCTGTATAAAAATTGTAGCAAATTTCGAAAAAGAGTCGAAATTCCCTTGACCACAAATACGTTGATTTTAAAATTTCTTCATGAAACTCTTCATTTTTCTTTAATGGAATCGTTTGGGAAAGAATCTGATATAATCATTTCGAATATAAATCGTCAAGGTTCAAAAATAACCATTTTGAATCGATTCTCCTCAAAATTTCGTACACAAATATTGGTTTTCCTCAAAATTCTTTTCATCGTTCGTGAACGATCAATTCACGAATCATTTGGGAACTTCCAAATTGGTCGAATAAATCGATTCATGATTTACAAACAGTATTTATTGAACGAATCGTATGAGCTAGTTTTTGAGAATCGTTCACGAACGTTTGAATCATTCACAAACGTCTGAATCGTTCACAAACGTTTGAATCGTCCACGAACGTTTGAATCGTTCGCGAACGTTTGAATCATTCACGAACGTCTGAATCGTTCACGAACGGCTGAATCGTTCACGAACGTCTCAATCGTTCACGAACTTCTGAATTGTTCACGAACGTCTGAATCGTTCCCGAACGTCTGAATCGTTCACGAACGTTTGAATCGTCCACGAACGTTTGAGTCGTTCACGAACTTCTGAATCATTCACGAACGTCTGAATCGTTCACGAACGTCTGAATCGTTCACGAACGTCTGAATCGTTCACGAACGTCTGAATCGTTCACGAACGTCTGAATCGTTCACGAACGTCTGAATCGTTCACGAACGTCTGAATCGTTCACGAACGTCTGAATCGTTCACGAACGTCTGAATCGTTCACGAACGTCTGAATCGTTCACGAACGTCTGAATCGTTCACGAACGTCTGAATCGTTCACGAACGTCTGAATCATTCACGAACCTCAAGTTCATCGTGTTATCAAGTAATCGAATCTTTCCTTCAGATTTTCTCGTTCGCGAACACCTGAACCGTTCTTTTACCAATTTTTGTGAATCGTTCACGAATCAACTTGTTCGATACATCTTCTAAGTACGAAACATTATGTTTTCTTTTTTCTAAATTCTTTCGTTCGCGAACGAATGATTCGTTTTTTAATGAATCATTCGCCAACTGTTCAATTTATATCTCTATTTAGATTATTAAATGATCAATTTTTGACTGTCAAGTACTTGTATATTGAATTTTTTTTGGTATTTTACAAACGACCGAATCTTTTCTATAGTGAATCGTTCATAATCACATTTGATCCGATATTTAGGAAAATAATTGTATTTATACACGATTTTCACCAAGTTTTTGTGAATTATTCAAGAAAATCTGAGGACAATATTTTAAAACTGACCTTAACAAATAAGTATAGCTTAGAGAAGCTCTCGAGAACGCTTTTCCAACTATCAAGAAACCTCGAATTGGAACCTGAAACTAAAGCTTTTCTTATGACTTGTTTTAAAATATTGACCCGAATCATTTCCTCCAGTAAACTTCTCGCGAACGATTCATTTCTATGTTATAATATTTCCTCAAAACAGTCATTTCATTCAACTACACGTTTAGTGAGGTCTCGAAGAAAGGATTATTCGAATCAAATTGTCCATTCGTGAACGAATCTTACGTATTTGTGAATGAATTGTAAAAGAATTTCCTCATCGTCGGAATAAAATTGGGAGAAAATCGTGTCGAAAAAAAATTTCATCGAGGACAAATTAGGTACATATTTCTATTGAATTTCATCAAAATGTAATAATGATTGGTTATATTTTTTGTTAAAATCATGCATCTGGCTACTGTTGTCTATTTCATAGTCAACACATAATACTTCCTTTTATTCGCTCTCGGCTCTCCACTTTGGCAAATACAAAAAAAAAAGACACCGTATTATTACATTATTCCTCAGTAAGGCATATATGTTTCTGTTTGAGTTTTATTATTATATTTAGGTTAAGTAATCACGAATCATGGTTTACTTTCTATACATATATATACATAATATTGAGAAAAAAACGATCACATCTTCGCATATGTGTACGTATGTGTGTCTTTATACATGAAACGATTAGCGAAGAGTGTGAGAGAGAAAGACAGAAGAAGAAGAAAAAAGAACGATGAAACAATAACCATACGGATTGATTGGTATATATTCTACATTCGATCGAAGAATGACGAGCGGTTTCCATTTATACGAGCTGCTAAGCGATTACGACGTATTGTGATAATTTTTCGGTCAGTCTTATATGTTGTTCATAAGGTATAAGTGAACGATTGTAAATAAATGCGTATATTTTATGTGTTGGTACGAACACGATACGATGCTGTGCAGCGATGTAATATAATGTTTTCTCTTTAAACGATCGCGCGCCAATGAAAGTTTCATCGAGGTGGCATTTCTTCGCGTGTACGATTCGAGAAAACAGGACAGTGTGATTGCCGCTGCGCTTTTAGCAATGTAACGAGTATTGTACGTTTTGAAAAATTTTATTCTTCGAGAGTCGATAGCTCACATATTATTACGAATTGGTAGATCACGCAATGCAACGGATTAGGATTGTCGGTCGTTGGAAAGTGTTGCTTTTCGAGATGGTATTTGTTATCGGCGCCTTCATCGGAAGCGACGGGAAGCTGTGGTATCTTGAAAAAGATAGTTTTATGGTGTAATTTTTCTTGAGAAACTTTTTCTTGCATGATTCGAAGAGGTTGAAATGAAAAATCAAGATCAAATTTTGATAAAATGACCCAATTAGGTATAACTGTACAATCATTTTTGATATTTCAATTTTTTTACATTCTAAACTGTATTTACCAAACAAAAAATACGGTTTTTTGAATTGAAATATGTTGAAATATCCTTAAACGCATTTATAAATGTAACAACGTACTACGTTGTAGTAGTTTCGTACTCGCAGGTAAACTGTCGCGCTAAATAGATATAAGCTTTCCGGTACGATTTTTGTACTCGCCTCTCGATCGGGCTATTTCCCGTCGTTGCTGTTTTTTGTTCTATTCTTATTTATATTTTGTCCTCGCTATTAAATTTTTTTACTCTCTGTCTCTTCACTCTTTTTCTTTCTCCTCTCTTACACCGGCTGCTTCTGGCGCTGGAATTTTTTGGCTACGATTACGCGCTAGTTAATCATTTCATCAGGCTGCATTTATTTTCGTCCGGAATACTCTGCGTTGGGCTGCATTTTTTGCGTCCGGTCAAGTGGATTCGGCTGGACCTACGTCCGGCCATATTTTTGGATCCTATTCCTCAAACACGCTAATCTTTTCCATAAAATTTAACTCTCCCCCTTCTTATCCCGTGCCTCTGGCCTAGCGGCAGTACATGGCACGTGAAAACAACAAGTAACAGGTAAAATCTGTTTTTGAGAAAAAAAATTCCAGGCAAATGTAGAAAAATATGTAACGAATGGATTTTTGCGAAGGATGGCTCGAAGAAAAGTGAGTTTTTTTCTCCAATGGAACCTGTCCTCCTTTAATCCGTCTCTCGATGACATGACTAGCTCAATCTCGGATATCCTTTGATAAAACTCCAATCCGATTTCCAACTGGATGCAGTACGAACGACGGCGTATTTTGACGTATCATACAAGTGTATCGAATAAACTCACGAATCGAGAATGGTGACTCTTGACTCGTCATCGTCATCATATGCAGCGAATTTTTTTTTTATTCAACTTCTTGCTTGCGCAATGGTACACGTATACGTACCTATAGCTGCGTATCTACAAGGAGATGAAACGTCGCTGCGGTTCGTTCCAAATGATAATGATTTTCTCATTGTTAGTAGATGATTTTGCAAATACCTGCGATATGCTGCTGTAATAGTATACTCGGTATAAAGATATTAGCTCATGTAGGTGATACGTCATGCGACGCTGGAACGTATTACAGATGTATGTATGTATGTATGTGCGCCAAGTCAAATTAGCGACGGTATTTCATACAGTATGTGTAGATGTATGCCTATGGCTTGCCTTTACGGTAGACAAGGAGAGCGAATTTAGAGACGGAGGTTCGAATACGTGTAGAAAATCCGCTATATACGAGGATGAGCTGGCCTGTCTAAACCGTACGGCTGTGCCGAGCGGCATCATCAAGTCGACTTTATAAGCCATAATGATTATTTCCTGAAATAGTAGAGCGCCACACGATGCGATGATGCTGCGACGAGCGGTGCCTCATCGGCGACCTGGGATCCCGATACACATAGACGAGACGCAGGCGGTATTATGAAGGAAACCGCTGTAGATTGGTCGTATTATAGTAATCCTGTAAACACGATGTACTTGTAATGCTATTATCTGACGAGGTTATTAACATCAGGTACACATTATAGTACGGTACACACTCCGTACTGTACAACACACCTACGCACTCTGCGCAGCTTCGCTATATATTAATATGGTAAACTGTGCGTTAAACGAGAGCTCCGACGATTAGCATATTCGAGGATTAGACGATGAGAAATTATGGTTAATGTTCGTACATTCGTAGTTCACCTACAACAGCATACGTATTTGTGATTCTTCTGCCTTTTTCTTGCTCTCGTGTTCATCTATCGCGGGAGATTTTCCATCTTTATGGGTTCCGTTGGTTTTGGATCGAGTCGACGACGTGTTCATTTTCATATGTAATTCGAATACCTGCTAGGTACATTACATATCTCGCCAGTCTTATTTTATCGGTTCGCTGCGTCTGTATTAAGGTTGACTTTACGTGCGTGCTCAGTGACCACTTTAATGGGTGCAACAACGGTGAACCGATAATGTGCGTCTGTGGAATGTAGACCAGAATCCCAAATCGTATGCTAGCGAAGAGGGTTAATTTCATGATTTAGATACTGTGTTTTTTGAGATGAACGAGTTTCATGTATGTAGAAATGTGCATCAAGGAATTCCATCCGGACGAAATATACCAGCGGATTTGTGTTAAAAGAAGTATAAGTGAAACGATTCCTCACCAAAGTCTACATTTCCAGATCCAAATCAACTGTGTGTTAATTACCTGGCTCTAGTATTCCCACATGTATAGTAAAAGTGTATAAATACGAGTGTAATGACGACAATGATACTAATGCGGCCAAGGTGATGAAAACAAAAGTATATAATAATTGGCTTAGCTCCAGATATGGAAAATAAATAAGGAAAAAAATTGTCAAGTTCGACCTCGCGAAATAACATTCGCTGGGGAAATTGAGAATAAATGAATTGTATGTATATTTTTTTGGAATAGAGTTGAATTTAATTGTAATTTCGAATAATTTGTTTTACAAATCAAAGTCTGACGTCAGATGCAGTAGGAGAGGCTGGCAAACTCAATTTTTTTCATGGACACGTATTTTTATTTTTCCACGACTCAAAATCAGTCTATTGGGAAAAGCTGCAAACTGTTACAAGGTTTCATTTGCGAAAAAATTGCTTAAAATTATGAAATTTTGATTTTTTCTGTACCAAATGACGTATGTTCACGTCAAAAGAAACATTTTAGAAAAAAATAGTCAAAATTGATCAATTGGGAGTGGCTGACGAATTTCCAAAGGTGTATACTATAGATTAATCAATCGATTGGCAAGAATGATTAAATTTTAATTATGTTTGATTAATGATTAGTAACCAATCAATTTACGATTTTTGTTGTTTTTTTTTGTTTCAGGTTAGTGTCAGATTTTTGCCACAAGAATAACTGAATAAATTCAGGGTGAGTTTATTTTCGAAATACAAAGAACTTCCAACTTTTTCCACGAGTCGTGGAACAATCTATAAAATTGATTGATGAAACGAAGCACTGCATGTAGGCATAAAAAGTGATTGAAAAAAGGGACAAGATTTTTCCAAGCCTTTGTATCTGTGCTAGTTCAAATTTTCCTTGAAATAATCCCTATTTTGGAATATCTATACGAATATCTAACTCTTTGATTGCTAATTGATATGCCAACGCCAACAAGACCTAAATAAACTTCTTAAGTGCGAATTTTCAAACTTCTCCAGATAATTGCCAATTCCATACCTAATTCTATTATTTCCATAAGTGAAAGAAGTAGGGATAAATTTTTTCCAAAAATCAGCGATCATTGCTTTGAAACGCAAAAAATTAAGGATAAGTTGAGCAAAAAGTAGTGATCTCCCAAGGATAATAGTGAACCAACTTCTTTTCGAATAGAGGTATTCCATACAAAATGAAACCCAATGTTATAAACCATTTATGTGAAAATTCCATAATTTTTTACAATTTGTAGGGTTCATTATGAGCAAGAAATTTTATGCCCTAAAAATTCTAAAATATGCATATATACCTATTTAATATGCATTTATGACGTTCAAAATATGCAAAAATATGCACTTTATAAGCTGAAATATGCAAAATATACGGAAAGAATTTTTTGACCAGAATAACATTGTAACTGCACTAGAACCGTCGAAATTTATAGTGTTGTACTTCTGAATAAAATTAATTTTTTTCACTTCTGAGAAAAAAAACATTTTTTTCGTTTGACATTTTTCAAATTGCCATTTTTGCTCAAAAGTGCGTTCTTGAATGTAAATTTTCTACTCTGAATTACCTATATATTATTGGAAATGTTTGACAGGATTAAGACGTCATTTTTACGTTACCTAAACCTATCTATTTGATTTTTTCAATCCACCCCAATCAGGGTTAGGACCTATTTGAGGTTAGAAAATAAAAAGTTTGGAAAAACTGTGGAAAAATCAAATCGTTGAAAATGTCGTTAAAATTGTTGAGATTTTCATAAAAATAATTTAAAATACTGTTAGAATGATCCAACGATCACGAAAACGGTCAAAAATTCTTTTAAATTTCTATAAAAATCAGTTAAAACTTTGTTTTAAAAAAAGGTCAAAAAAATCATTAAAAATATCAAAAATATTTCAAAAATAGGGAAAAAAGAGAAATTTTTGATAAATATTGTAAAAGTGATTGAAATATCATTTAAAAAACTTTGCAATGTCAAAATTGACCAAAAATATGAAAATTTTTGCAGTTTACCATAAAATTACAGTAATTACAACAAATTTACAAAATTACAGAAAATACCCAAAAATATTCAAAAATATCCAAAATTATAGAAAATACCCGTAATTACAGAAAATACTCGTAATTACAGAAAATACTCGTAATTACAGAAAATACCAAAAATTTACAAAAAATACCAGAAATTTACAGAAAATATCCGTAGATACAGAAAATGTCCGGAATTACCGAAAATACCAAAAATTACAGATAACACTCGAAAATACCCAAAGTTACAGAAAATAGCCAAATTACTAAAAATACCAGTAATTGTAGAAAATACCCGTAATTACAGAAAATACCAAAATTTTACAGAAAATACCCAAAATTACAGAATATACCAGAAATTTACAGAAAATACCCGTAAATACAGAAAATGTCCGGAATTACCGAAAATACTAAAAATTACAGATAATACTGGAAAATACCCAAAGTTACAGAAAATATCTGTAATTACAGAAAATACCTGTAATTACAGAAAATAACAGTAATTTACGGAAAATACTGGTAATTATGGCAAAATTACTGTAATAAGTAATAACAACCCATTACAGTAATTTACGGTAATATTAATGTTTTTCAAAAATCGTTGTTAAATTTTTTTACGAAAAGTTGGACAATTTTAACAACATTTTAGTCAATTTTCCTGATTTTTTGGTCATTTTTTCCATATTTCACATGATTTTTATGAGAATTTTAGCAATTTTCACTAGATTTCCGCCAGTTTGCAAGATTTTTTTTTTGATTTTCAAAATATTAGCATAGGATATGTTTTAGCGATGACCAAACCTGTGAAAAATGGCACGAAATTCCGATACGCTGACTTTTAGACATTTTGTCAGGCGTTTTTTTGAACTTGAAAAATTTTAGAAATCATGCTATAACTTTCCGGCAGTTTGTCAGGAAGACTTCTCGGACTTGGAAAGTTTCAGAGATTGACTTCTAGACATTTTGTAAGATTTTTTTGGATTTGGAAAATTTCAACTTTATGGTTTTAAAAAATTCCAAGAAAGTTCAAATCAAGATATTTTGCCTGACAGATTTTTACCTATAATGCTGATTTTTTTACATTTTACTAGGCTTTTTGAATTTGGAAAAATTTTCAGGTTTCTATTGGCTTTTTGTACCTACTTGGAATTGGACGTTAAAAATTTTTCAAAGAAATTCACTCACGAAGATCCGTTACGCTGACTTTCAGATACTTTGTCTGACTTTTTTGGACTTGAAAAATTTTTTAGAATTAAAATTACTTTTTGGACTTTAAAATTTCCAGAATTTCAAGTATTACAACTTGATAGATCTAAAAATTCAATGATAGTCAATTTTCATATTTCTCGTTCCGAACACTTATTTTGAACATTCAGTTACTGCCATCTTCTTCAACCGAACTGGTTTGATTTGATATTTGAGCAAATAAGTTCGAGAACGTCTGTAGATCTATTTTTGTAAAATTTCTTTTCTGCATTAGACTTATGATCTTGTTTGATGGCTGCGATAATTATTGAAAAATTACCCAGCGACGATATTTTCAAATCTAGACGTCTCACATTATTCCATTCAGCGTCAAGATTCTAAAACCAGTCTGAATCGTAATGGCAAATGACCTATACGTATTGCTCTAATTGGCGTTAAAATATATCGATGAGACTGCTATATCGAGTTTTTCTATCCATCTCTGTCTCGGTATTTCTTTTTTGGTTACTCGTTTGTCCGCATATGCGGAGAGAAAATGAAAAACTTTCAAAGGATTTTTATATAAATACCAGTTGCGAATGAAATTCTACACGTACCGTCCGTCCATCGCGTCACAACACAACCCAACGTAACGCGAGCAGAGCCCGTTAGTTGATTACCACGAATCTCTAAATAGTGCATAATTAAAATGGAAACACGATGCGCATAATTACGAGTAAAATGTAGATCAGTGCGTTAGTCGTATTTATATGGTATGCCTATTAGTGCATAAATGCATTTACCGTGTGTGTGTGTGTTGTGGATACAGGTAGATGGGTTCCGAGGGGTGGGAGGGGGCAAGGAATGGGTCGAGCTGAAAGGTATAATTTCATTTTACCATGGAGTAGGAGCAGGTTGGACGGTTGTCCGATGTCCAGCACGCATTTTTTGCATCACGCGAGTACCTCTTAACACTTCTAATGTAATATTTCATAAATTATGTTTATGTAGGTAGTTGTACCGCTGCGCGGTGTGTATTTTCTTTTATTATTTTATTATTATTTTCCTCTTTTATATTGAATAACGCGTCCAGTGCTGCTTAAAATTCTTCTCGTAATATGCCAACGAACATATTTACGTCATAGTTCTGTGATCAAATAGAGCAATTTTTTTCTTCTTTTTTTTGGAAGAGCACCTTTTCGTGCTTCTAAACCCTATAATTATAAATTATCTGTACAGTTCGTTCGACGACACATTTCGACGTTACAAAAGGCACCGATCGAGATCAATTACGATAATTTATAAAGCAGGTGTATACTTATCACTTAAATTTAGCTACGAGGAGTAAATTAAGACGTCGAATACTCACTTTATAAGGTTTAAGTAATTTTCGTAACTCTCCCGACTCGTTCAGTCTATCAATGGTTTCAGCATCCTGTTACAAGAATAGAAAATGTGTGTTAGTCGAGTGGCTACGAAGTAGTAAGATGTATAGTATACGTTAAGAAATGAAAAAAATTCATCAATCGCCCAAACAGGAAATATCGACGAATATTGATTAATACGAAATACCGGTTTTTAGTGAAAATAAATACGGCTCGTATGCGAAAAAGTAGGTTCACGCGGTGTACACACTTATTACTTACGAGCGTTATATAAAAAGCAAATATTTCCGTTTTCAGGCGTGTAATTGGAGGAAGTAGTGGTGCATTTTGATGAAAATTACTCGTATTTCGTTAATACACCTTTTTACAAATTTTTTCTTAACGATTAACACGCTGCATATGGTCGTAAGTCGAATGGATTATGGATTAATTAAACGCCCACGAGTGGTTGCAACGATGCAAGGTGCGTCGATAAAACCATAATCGCGTCGATGGATGATGGATTTATTGCTGGCAGAGTCGGAAAGTGCACGTGAAGTGTGGAAAATATTTACAAAGTGTGGTTTGAGAAAGCTGTCGAGGTTTGGGTTACCATAGTGTACGTTTCGGTGAACAGTTCTTTTCTATTGACGTCGAATGAGTTTCTCGAATTTTAGTTTTTTATCGGAAGGAAAAAATTAAACGTTTTAGTAGCCCTGAAATTAAACCGAATGTAATGCACTTACGAATTTAAATATTATTTTTGTTTTCTCGCAACAAAAAAAATTGTATGTTGAATGTAAATATTTTCGTTTTTTTCGTGTTTTCTGAATTTTAATAAGGATTAATGCGTGCGATACTGTATTTTTGGCAACGCACCGGTAATAAATCCATCATTTTGAATGTTGACCAGGTGCGACATTTATTTCAGATTTCATCTCCATAAATTTCGTACTTCTAGGAAAATTGGGTTTAAAAAGGTCAGTTATTGAAGTTGCGTACTCAATTTTGGAAATTTAAAGAACTCGATTTTTGTAATTTGGAAAAAATAATAGAAGGTCGATTGTTTTGAAAAAAAAATTGATTAAAAAAATTTTGAAAACTAATTGCCTCTCAGAAAAAAACTAATCACTTAAAGCAGAAAGAGAATTTCAAGCACTTCAATTTTGATTCTTAGCATTTTTTCCATAGAACCCTTAGTTTGGCCATAAAATTCATAGCCCATATGTACAAAATCGATGGTTTTGAAAATGGGGAAAAAATCCCATAAAAATGGATTTCCATGGCCGAACCAAGGACATAACGAAAAAAATGCCTAAAATCGAAATTGTAGAGCTTGCAGTTCTTTTTTTGCTTTAGACGATTTTTTTTTTTTTTTAATGTGCCATGTTTGAGAGGTTTAGTTTTCGAGACTTTTGCAGTCAATTCTTTTTTTCATTTTCAAAACTATTGATCTTTTATGTGGGCATCAAAAAATAATACGAAATTGAAATCGAGGAAAATGCGAAAAAAATCGGTTGAAATATGAACATTGAACATAATTAGAATTGAATATGTGGCAAAAATGTTAAAAACGTTCATAAAATTTGTTGAAAGCTTGCAATGCTGGGGAAATTTTTTTTAATAAATAAAAATCTTATAATTTTTACAATTATTGAAATAAATGCAAAAATTGATAAATTTTGTGAAATTTTAGGTACAAAATCTGTTATGAAAGTTTAATGAATAGAACAAGGATCTTCATGCCCTAAAAATTCTGAAATATGATTATCTTTGTTACGTTCAAAATATGCAAAGTAACCCCGGAAAGAATTTTTTGAGTGGAATAACATGGTAATAACATCAGAATCATCCAAAAACATTTTATTGTTTAAATTTTATCAGGGTGAGGTACCTCAATTCATGGCAAAGAAGTATTGTGCTTTTGAATTTTTTTTCTTAGATAGCATTTTTTTAATGGTTGGTGGTCATTTTTGTTCAAAAACAGTAAAAAACAGAAATTTGGATAAAAATGTTCAAAATATGCAGAAAAAAGTTGAAATAAGATCAAAATATTACAAAAATGCCTTAAATCGTCAAAAATATGCAAAATATGACCAATCAAATGTGGTTCATTTTACAGGACATTTTATCAACTTCATAAAATCTTATGAAGCTGTGTGAAATATTGTAAAAGTTGGTCCTATAATTTCATAACAATCGTCTTCGCAATTTTGAACAAAATTTATGGTAATTTCGATAAATTTTACAATATTTTAAATAATTTGAATAATATTTTTGTATTTAATGATTTCTAGGCAATTTTATCAATTTTTGCGAATTTTCAAATCCTAATAGGCATAAATGTTGAACAATTATTCTATTAAGATTACATTTTGATTCAATAAAAATTATTTAAAAAAATTAATTGAAGATATTTGAACAGTTTTTATGTAATTTTAATAATATTTTCTATAATTTTATCAATTTTTATGAAATTTAGAATTTTTTGACCAACTCTTTGTATCATTTCGATAATTGTTCTATAATTTGTATCTGTTTTTAAGCTATTTAGAACAACATTTACAACATTTCAAATAACTTTTTCGGTATTTTAACAGTTTTTGAAGTTTTTTGTTCAATTTTCGTAATATTTTTAAAGGTATTTAAAATTTTTTTCATCAATTTATTTTTGAAAGGTGTCTAGTATGTGCTGAAAATGCTGAAAATGTTCTGCGTTATTTGTTCAAAATTCATCAAGAATCAATCCTTTCCCTAATTTGTCATTTTTAGTGCAAAAAAGTAAAAATTTGAAATGCATTTTCATCTTGTTTTCCTAATTCATTCAAAAAAATTTTCTTTGATCTCATTTTTTTCGGATTTAAGCTTTTGAGCAAAAATCGAAACCATTTATTTTTTAGGTGGGAGGGGGGGGGGGGTGTTTTTTTATTTCAATCTATTTTGAACAACTTTTACAATATTTCGAATAATTTTTATGATATTTTCAACAGTTTTGAGGTTTTTTATTCAATTTTCGTAATATTGACCTGGATATGTCTAATGGCTGGGGTCAATCCTAAAAAAGTGTCCATTTTTTTTGTCC
>FIZU01020939.1:0-14830 GCA_900064475.1 Pseudococcus longispinus | reverse complement strand
CTGTTATCCTGTTTTTGTCAGACTTCTTTAGCGCCCACACTTCGCTTCCATATGTCATCATTGGGACTGCTAGGGTGTTGTACACTTTTAGTCTGGTTTCTTTCCGTACCAAGTTGTTTCTGAGGGTTCGCGAAAACCGGCAGCATCAGAACAATAGATCAACCAGAGAACAATAACAGCATCAAACAACCCCAAAAATGGTTTCAAACTCCAATAGACCAATCAGAGAAGGAAAACTCCAAACCGGCAGTCACGAAGGCCAAGATAGCAGCCCTATCATCGTGATATATCTGGCATGGCTGGTAACCAAGTCAGATGAATCAAAATACTCACTACAAAGCAAAAGGATGCGAAACGGCGGATTAAGGGGATCCCAGGCGGAGGTGACCCCCTGGTTAAAATAAAAACGCACGCAAACGAAAAATTAGAGGTCGAAATATTTTTAGTGGTCATGAAATGAGTTTATGGATCATCGACGATGAGTTATTTTGAAGAGCATGAGTGATTTCAAAAGAGTGTAGGTGAACTCAAATACTAACCATAAATTAAAGAGTGAATAGGGGTCAGTTTCGATAAAACACTTACCTCGAGTAGGAACTATTACACAATACACGAGATCCTTATTTGAATAACTGTATTTTTACGGATACAATTATTGGATCGAGAATCGAATCCTATGCTCGCCATAAGACGATTGATATTACATTTGAATTACACTAGCGGAGAATCAAACGGCGCTAGTGTCGATGTTAAAAATTAAAAGTAAATCTCCTCCCTTCTGATTCTATAGTACAAGGGTAAGCAAAATTATAAAGTTTTTCAGAAAATCGATCAGAAATAAAGTAAAAAATATACTTATACCTAATTTTTCTGAAAATTTTCATCATTAGTATTTTGAGTGATTTTGACACAATTTCAGAATTATTCAAGACATTTTTTGAATATCTTTCTAAGCAATTTCAACAGTTTTTCAATGGTTTTGTGCAATTTTTCTAAAATTTGTATAATATTTGCCAAAATTTTAACCATTTTTGGACTTTTTCCAAGAGTTTTTTTAACATTTTAAATATCTTTTTGAAGTCTTATATTTTTTCAATGATTTAAAACATTTATGCAACATTTAAAACAATTTCGATGCAATTTTAGGTATCTGCAGGGTGTCTGGTGAGTGATGGTCAATATTTCGACAGAAGATAGCATACTCACTGAGTGCAACAAAAAAAGTTATCATTCTATATCGCAAATTGAAGGGGCTATACCATTTTTCAATTCAAAAGTCATTAGTTTTCAGATATTTGCAGCTAACAAAAAAATGTTAGGATCATTCAAATGATGGCCACACCGGATAGTGCTCGAGTGGAACTGTGGAAGATTAAAAATTGTTATTACAACAGGTTGCCTATCGTTGAAATCGAAGGGAAATACTTTTTTTGTTGAAAATTCGACACATCATCAATTCATTGATTTTCACCAAACGATAAGATGATCTTGATCTTTTTGCATTTTTCAAAAGATCTTTTGAGCTTGATCTTGAGATTATTTTGAAGTGACCTTGCCCATCCCCGCGTGCAGCACAGTGAAAATGTCTTTAAAAAGGTATGTTCTGAAGAATAGATACAGTTACAGATATGCTAGACCAAAAATACCACTAAGAAAGAATATTTATTAAAAAGACTATAATACAATAGAAGGGAAAAATTCAAGGAAAAAAATTCCAATTATCGAAACACCAAACGGAATTAGGTTTCCGCATTAATGTATTATTAATACCATTTTTTTCGAGTAAATAAGGGAAAATTATAATAGAAATAATTCAATTCTCCGAGTAAATTTTCCTACCTCCTCCCAAACTGAAAAAAAAATTATACTTATAACATAAAAATGAATATTTCATTAGATATACAAATCGTGAAAAATGACAAATCTCGAGATTTTCACGATTCGTAGGAATTTTTTTGAATTATACGCTTTTATAATTAAAACGTAAACCGCTAGTGTTTTTTGTTTCTTCATTTTTTTCTCCGGCGATAAGTTATATTAAATTTTAGACCGGGTTTATTACAGCAGTAAACAACTTATTCTTGGAGGCCTTGCTTTTAAAGTAAACTTTAAAAAGTTATGTCTTATCGGGCACCGCGCCGCACTCGTTTTCTTATTTTATGAAAGTTTTTTTTGTTACTTTTGTTTCTTGGTTGGGGAATAAAGCCGAGGCTTCTGGCTATGTTAAACATCCATTTTTCCTTTATTTACTTTTTTCTTGTTTTTTCTCGAAGGCGAAGGTTAGGGTGAAAGCTTATTATTTAATATTAAGACCATTACGAAAGAAAACAAAAATCCCACGGTATTAAGTCTTATGTAAATATATTGTTTTTATCAGTAAACTGAGAATTATTTTTAATAAGAACGTGTTAGCTGCGTCCGTCGGCCACCGTAATATTTCTAAAGCTATCTGATATTAAGTAAGTATAACATTGTGACGTTACGACGTCTAATTTTTTTCTCCCCTCTTGTCCTTTGTTTAGCAAATTTCCTAGGTATCAATCTTGATAAGGTTGCAGCGAGGAAGAGATGTGGGGAGATAACAAATGTGGCCAATTTTTATACTATACAAGAGCGATAGTTGGTTTTAGTACCATTATAATGTATAATGGTTACAAAATGATTCATTCAGCTCGTGTAATCGATACAAATAGCGTTAAAGTATGGGGAAAAAATTTCACGTGGTTCGTCGAATCGTTAGAACACGACACGAGTTAGCTTTTAAACTCAACTTATGTTAGGTACAAGTTTGATCACTCGTTAAAAGTGGTAAGATGGTTGATTAGCTCGAATAAGTATACTACTCGCGTATGTAGATAAATGGTTATACCTTTAGCAGCGTAGTTACGTATAAAATCAAAGCTCTCAAGAATACCAACGTTTTGAAACCTTTGGGGCAAATTACATTCGTGTAGAGTTTGACATAACACAACGTGCATATATCTCGTATATTCCACTATTATCTTTACTCCGTTTGCCGGAGCTGGGTTTTGTTTACCTTGGCAAAATTAACGTTAATAGCGAACGAAAAAACTTGCAACGAAGCAACATTTTCGCCACATTCTTGACAATTTTCATCGTCGTGTTTAACGTTGTTACACTTGGATGTACCTATGCTCACACAATTAACAGATGAAAATTTCATCCAACAAAGTAATACGGTTCGGTAACGTTACAGCTAGAAGTAACCCGAGACAGAGAAGCTGAATCGATTAGTTGATCGACAATCTGTACAGTCTAGAAAGGAAAAAACCCATCAGCTAAAGAATTCCAATTCCAGAACGCCGAAAGGCGAACGGAAATTTCATCACTGTATAAAGTCTAAATACGAAAGGGAGAAAAAGAAACAACCATCATCGAATATCACAGTAAAAGTATCAGGTACAAGTGTTTCCGTAGCTAGTGAAATGTTATGACAGTGCAAATAATTCGATGTAGCCTTTAGCGAAACGAAATCTACCATATTCATACACAAAAGGAGGCGGTATTACCTACAAAAGGATGCCCTAAAAAGTTTTTTCCAGCTCTTCTTTTTGTCAACTGTTTGTAAAACACCGTGTATAACAGCTTTTTAGTTGTATACAAAGTAACATATGACATAGACAATCGAAATACATACATACGTTAACGTAGTTCTACTTCTAGCTACTCTACGTATTCGTTCGTTAAGAACTTTTCAACCGTGAACTTAGAGTTAGACTATAGCACTACGTTTGAAATTTATCTAAACTTTCAACCTACACATAAGGGTTTAAGGCTAATAATAAAATATTACTTTGTAAATCAAACCCAACAACGAGGTGTAAGCGAGATATGCACAGTTTCATATTAAATTGTGAAATTATATTGCTTTCGGGTCAGTTCACTTGTTTCAAATTGTACTCTGGATGTGTTTGAGCTGCTATACGTATTTAGGTACAGCTCTTCTAGTATATGGCGAAATGAATAATCTTATTAACTTACTTATCTATGTCTGGGTATGAGAAAAAGCTTGCGAAGTTGCGATTGACGTATTCTGCAGATAAATATGAATGTTGGATGATGGTAAAGGATTCAACATGCCGACATGGTACTGATCGAAATAGACTTTTAACAATCGTTACAATGTTGATTGTTTTTTTTTGGCAGATGTTATCAGTTATTATGGTTATTATCTGAGATATGAGGTGTTTAAATTAAAGTTTAAATTTTTACATACTGAAAAAATACTGAAAGCAACTAATTGATCAAACTTCAAAATATATATTTATTTTACGTTAACTATTGATTTTTAAATAGAACTAATTTTGCAAATTTAGATCGAATATATTTTTGTTTGGCGGATTTCTTTTTGCACTCGTGGTGACTTCGAATTTTGACATAGAGATTTATAATTTTATTGATGATTACAGTTCGATGCGATTTTCTTTCAGTTAGATGGTCGCTAAAATCCTAAAAAGACGCCATTAGTACTTTACGGATGTAACACTCGAATTATTTCATCAGATCATTACCGAAATATGACTAATATTCGATTTCATCGGCGAATTTACGACAACACGCGGACGCGGTAAAAGAACTGAACCGACCATTTTACTGATAACAATAGGATCGCACTTAAGACGCAGTGTTACCACTCGCCTGTTAAAATATGCTAAGCGGTAAGCGCTCCAGGATTGCAACCTTCGATTTTAAATTGATTGATTTCTGTTTTTTAATTTTTTTCAAAACAAATTTGTAATGAAGGTAATGAAAAGTAATTGGTTCAATAATGGTTCAGTTCAATTCAAATTTCAATTTCATTAGGTCAGTTATTCTTATCTCTTTGTTTTTGATTTTTTTTACGGTTTTATTATTATTTTATTTCTAAAGATGAAGACAAAAGCATGGCTAAAGCGATTCAGGATGATTTTTTTTATTAATTGGGGTGAAAAATGGAATCAGGAATGGGCAGATCCATTTATTAGAGAGTAGAGAATCTAGATCAGACCTCACCAGCGGATCTTGGATCTTAAGATCAGTAAAGATAGATTCAGAATTTCAGATCTTGATGTTGATCCTTACATTTCTTACAATTTTTGTAATTTTTTCAATTTTTCACTTCTAAAAAAGGTTAATCTTAATTTTCAAATTACAAAATTTTATTTTTTAAAAAAAGAACAAATTCTCCTTTTTTTTCTGTAATAACTAATAATATGCTTTAATCCAACATTATATACAAATTCATATTATACTTCAAAAACAACGTGTTTTTTACTTGTATAGATCTGATCTTTTTTTCGAAAATAATAGGATCTTTAGATCCAGATAAGATCTTTTAACAAATTGAAGGGATGTGATCTAAATCATGATTCAGAATAGCGGATCTTTGGATTATGAGATCCTTTATAAAATTTTAGGGTGCAAATCATTTCATCTCTGAGGTGGATCTTCGCATTTTTCCTTTGCAAAGCACACAAATGGCAACAATAATCCTGCATTAGGTCTAATTAATTAATTAGTTGAATAAAACCGTTAAAATCAAAACATTAAAATACAGGTAACAAATTTGGTTGTAAAAAAGAGAGTTCTTGTGACTGCTTTCAATGGATTTCTTGACAACAGCTCAAGGAAATTTGATGAATTTTGTTCGATGTGTTGTGCATGAAGGAGGGGGGGGGGGGGTCCCAAAAAAGTTTAAGAAACAAAACTAAATATTTTTTAATTTTCAACTTGGATATGTTTTGATAGTCCAATTTTGATTTTCGACCTTCCAGAGTTTTTGCATTTCATTCAGGTTTTTCCGAAAGTCATCAAGTTTGTAATCTACATATGTACGTAGTACGAGGGTGATATGACCAGGATTTTTTACTAAGGATTCTTTGTGTTGATGTATTTATTTCTTTTACGGAATTATAGGTAATTACATTAATTATTCATATGGTGCCAAAATAATCTCAAGAATGCTGAACCTCCTTTTTGGACGTTTTCATAGGTATAAAGGACACCCTTAATTTGCGATTTTGTTGTTTTTTCTTGAATGAAAAGTTTTAATTCTGTCATTCTTGTACGAGATTTTCAGCTTCATTTTTCATTTATTAGTTCGAAATCAATTTCTATTTAAAATTTTTCACCTCCAAACATTTGAAAAAAAAGTTTTGGAAAAATGCTTTTGAAATAATAGGTAACAAAATTGTTCTAAACGAACTTTTTTTGAAAATTTTTTTTTACTGTACTTGAAAGTTGAAACATGTAACTTTGTGTACAGATCCATTTTTTTGCAATTATAATTTTTTATCAACATTTTTTAAAATTTTCTAATCGAACAGAACATTTTTCCAATTTTCATCCTTTTCAATGAATCTAAGTTATAGTTGTTCCAACTTTTTTTTTTTTTTAAGAATTGAAAATTGTTATCAGCAAAATTAGAGGAAATAAAAAACAATAATCAGATAATTCTATACTTATTGCATTATTTTTGATATTATTATAGAAATAAAGAAACAAAATGTGGAATAATTATTAATTGGTAGAATTTTGAACAAGTAGCCAAATTATTCGTAACATTTGTACTTAACTTACAGTAAATTTTTTTGCACAAAAAGTTAGGCACATACACCAATGGAATATCTATATGAGGATTTTATGGGTTCACCCCCCATCCCTCCTTAGAGTTGGACAAACGAAAAAATACGGTTCTCATTTTTTGTTTTGGGTTTCATTATTCAAAAATGACGTTTTGTAAAAGTTTTGTTTCGTTAAAACAGTTTTTTTTTTTTTATTCTAATGATTTTCCTCGCTTTTAAAACAATTTTGAGGAGTTTCTTATTAAAACTTGAAAGTAACCACTAATAACAACATATTTTGATCTGGGGGGGGGGGGGGGGGGGGGGGGGGGGGGGGGGGGGGATATTTTGATTAATTTTCACTGTTTTTAGGGAATATTTTGACAAAATTCAAAAAAGTGAATAATTTTTTGGAGAAAAGAAAAAATCGAAAAAATGTGTTGGATGATTTTTCTACAATTTCATCATTTTTTTAAAAACTAAAAATAGACCAACTTCCCTTCCCATTTTTATGGGATATCTATGCAATTTTCTCGTTTTTAAAGAAATATTTGGACTTTTTTAGGGAATACATATTCAGTTGCAGTGATTAATGATTAATTAGTATAATATTTGCTTTCATTTCATTTTTTTGACCAATTCTCGTACTTACTCAATACATTACGAGTGTAAGGAGAAAAATAAATAAATAACAAGATCAAACGAAATTTTTTTCGTTAAACACGACAAAAAAATTCAGTTTAATTTTATTTTACTTCTTGGATAAAATAACGTTTTGCCAACATTTCCTCTCCGCCTCCAAATTAGCGAAAAAAATATACAGTTTTTCTTCAAATTCGCTAAAAATACGTTTTTTGAGTCGTTCGTTTTTCTGTAAAATAGATTTCATTTCTACTGAATTGTACTTGTACTTTCTTTTTACGGTTTAAATAAACGTGTTTTGAATTTTCAATATGTGAATGATATTGGAATTTTTTAAAAACCTAGAAAAAAACTTCGAAATTGAAACAAGAACATCTCTTCCACCAATTATTTCGAGATGAAAATTGCATTTCTGAACAACTTCATCCCCCTTCCATAATTTCATCCTGAATACGCCACTGACATGCACAGATGAAACTTTAGAATTTTATCGTCGAGATCTCAATAAAAATAAAAGCAATAAAAAAAAAGTAAAAAAATCACTAATAACTATCTACCTACGTTTACTTACGTAAAACACGTGCGACTAACATTATAAAAATATTTCACCTCTTAAAATCCGCGCACTCTAATCCAGCCAGACAACTTCTACCACACAATTCTCAACTTCCCTACGCAGACACCATTACGAAAAAAAAAATACTCTTTCTCCGGCAACATCTCAAGTACCGAATATAAATCGAGGGTTAATCGAAAGCAAAAACCGAAATGAAATACTAAATAGCTAATTGACGCAATCAATAGCTAAGGGAAAAAAATTACCTTCAACAATAGCCTTGATTTGAAAAGAGAGAACTATAAGAATTTTCATTTTCCCCTTATCTTTTGTGCTATATTTTAAAATATTTCTTTTCCACTTTATTGTTGGCGAATAAAAGAATTCATCTTGAAAACGGTCCACCTTCTAAACGATTAAAGAAATGTAGCATTTGGAAATTCGCTCATAGATATTTTCCCCGGTTAAATGTAATTTCTTCCATTTCCTTCATAAATTATTCCTCGGCGATTGGCATTCTATAATTTAAAAATACCGAGTCGCGATTTGGCGAGAGAATATTTTCCAATACGATAAAAAATATAAGTAGATTGTGGTCTCGATTCTTATAATAAAACCAGCTTATAGTTATACTATCAATGAACCGAATCATATTCGTAAAAGTTCGTCAGCAATGGCAAAAAGTGCAATGGTAAGTATAAAAAACCGTAAGCGAATGAATTAATCCACCAAATACCAAATACTCGGAGTAAGTTTGAAATATTTTGAGTAATATTGCACGAATCATAAAACCCTTTCTTCAAGTTGAAACTCGAATTGTGGAATATTCTACGAAATTATGCAAATATAAAGGTACCAACGAAATTATTGGTATTTAGATTTCCAACATAAAGTGGCGAGGGAATTCTATCAATTTTTCTTTAAATACAAATATTTAGCAATCAGTTCAATTTTATTGGCAAGAATTGATATTACAAGTTATACACTTTCACTAGAAGAAATATAATACCCGAAATACTTTCATTCATACCAGACCAATTTCTAAAAGAAACACATTTAGAAGCCTTAAAAAACGTTGGTGTTTCGTAACTTCATATTTCAAAGTCACCGAGCTAATAAAAAATCACCCTTCGACAAACGAATTAATTTATTACCTGTTTGATTCGGATTATTTATTAATTAATTTACGGCCAAATATTTAATCAGAAAATTGCTGAAATATTAAAACAAAACGACCGGTTTTTTCAATTCACGAATTGCTGTTCTTCATTTTGGGCATTTAATTAAAACACCAATTAAATAAATCATAAATTCGTTCGTTTGGTAAAAAAAAAAAAAAGTCATTATTCTGAATATTACTCCACGAATAGAAATTATTGCGAAAAAAATTGATAAAAAAATGTGCTCGGAGGTTCGACGCAATAGCAAGTCATATGAGATGTTGAGGTAGGTCAACATATTTTTTTTTAATATTCGGACGTTTCGACAATAATTTTTGAATTTCTTTGGTGAAAATTTTCAGCAAAATTAAATTAATTTTTTTTTTAAAATTATTATCATGATTATTTTTTAAAGTACAAATCAAATATTCATTTACTTAGTCATTTTTTTTTTTTTTTTTCATTTCATGTAAGTAAGTTGATAATTTTTATTGATATTTTATATGGTCAAAAATTTTATTTTTTTAGGAGGTAATTACATTATTGATGAATAAAATAATTGTTGTTATTCATTTAAAAAAATGAAATTTGAATTCCAGAGTAAATGAGTCACAAAAAATTGATAATTTATTTAATTTCAAAAAATTGGATTTTTAACCAATTTTTTACTTTGATTCAATATGAATAATTTGTTTTTACGAGTCATTAAAATATAATACGAAATTATCTATCCAATAATTTGAAAAAAATAAAAATAAAAACCTGACGAAAAATTATTTTAAAAAATAAAAAAAATTTTAAAAACGCGCAAAAAAAATAAAAAATTTACTTACTCCTTTCACATAATAAATTCACGGCTAAAATAAAAATCACCGAATTTGGAAAATAATTAATCGTAACCGATCGCATCTCGCAAAATTAAATCGCAGCAAAGCGTCCTATAGCATGTTTGAAACCTCGACAACTGAATGAAAGTTGAAAGTTAAACCACTGATAAGAACTTATAAGGGATTATAAGCACTTGCGCGCCAATTCTATAATGTTGCCATTTCAGGGGTTTGAATTTCCCGACGGAGTAGGAAAAAAAACACGCACTGAATTTCATGCTTTATTTAATACCAAACTTTTCAATTTACAGGGCGAAACTGATGCTAAAATTGTTCTCGGTTCATATTTGATATTCGTTATTATTATTTACTTATATTAAACTCACCTTGCTTCGTGACCTTATTTTTTCTAAAAAGAAACAAATTAAAATTATACTTTAGCGTGTTTTTTTTCCCCCTCCGTATTAAATTTAATTTCTAGTGAAAAACTCGAGCTGTTGTATAATTTAAAATATTTTTTTAATTATTAAAAAAGAAACTAATTAACATCGAGCTTACGACTTTGGCCGGTTATATTTTCATCAGTTAGAACGAAAACTTCAAATAATTTTTTACGTATAAATTTTCGTCATGAAACTCTCGATAAAGATACTCTTTAGTTATTCGAAAAACAAACTCGATTAATTTTTAATGTCCATAAATGATAAATTCCTACCACGTTTTTTTTTTGAAAAAAAAAAAAATCTAATTAAATGCGAAATTGCAGCATTTAAATGAACGAAATTTCCAATATATCTGCTCCACTGAGCCAAAGAAAAAAGGTCGATATTATATTAAATATTTTTATCCTCGGTTGTGATTTTTTTCTCCCACTTTGCCACCCCAACATCTCTATATCAATATCCGTGTTTTGTACAATCGTCTTCTTTCATCTTGGAAATGCCATTTCTAGTTATTTCAATGTTAGACGTCACTTTTGTTCACAGTCCTGCGCCCCTGGTGCCCTCGCACCCCTCATACCCGTTAATATTTTCAACTTACCGACTCCACGTCGAACCCCCATTTTTCTGTATTTTTCCGGTCGCGATAGCTGACTAATATTTTATACTGCGCCGTATTTCATCCAAGTAGGCAACTTTTCAATTTTGATAAACGCTGGTATTTTTTTCTAATTTTCCAACGAATGGGGTAAAGCGTGAAATCGCAGTCGGGATCGATTCATTGTGAGAACGAGAGGAGGTTTTTTTCACAATTGAGTGGATTGTTGAGTTCTGGAAAGAGAGGGAGTTTGGATGGTGAATGTGAGTCCAGCAGATTTGAATATAATTGGGTATCAGTGAGGAATGAGGATAAAGGTTGGATCAACAGGATGAAGGAGCAAATACTTTTTTAAACATATTTTGCACCGAAATATGTTTTAAATCAGGAGAATGGGCGGTATTTTGATGAATGAAAGAACGTCACAAATTTCCTTTCGATGATTTTTTCCCAAGTTCAAAAACATCAAAATCAAAGGGACTAAATATTATTCGAAATAGATGAATTTGGAAAATTGAAAATTGCTATATATCGTTAGCTCCCTCGGTTTTGAGGTTGGGCAAAAAATCTTTGAATTTTCTGTCGCCTTTTTTGATCAGAGGTTTACTCGATATAATTTTAATTGGAAAATTTTGAGGAGAAAAATGTCTTGGGAAAAAAATTTCTTCGCTCTTTATTGAAAATTTATTCTGTGAAATATATTTCACTGTTTTACGACATCATTACAGAAATAACAGATTTTGAGAACAATATATTTTTTAAATTTTTAAAAATATTCATTAAAATTTCTCGACTAAATAATCTTTTAATAAAATATCAGAGTGAAAATTAAAAATTCGAATCCGAGTTCTTTGATTCTAAACAGAATTTTCCTCAACTTTTCTGACAAAAACTACAAAATTTTACAATTTTAAAAAAAACATCTTTTCAATTTTTCTGATTATACCTATTTTTTCATTAAAAACGAAATCTCGATAAAGGGGGGAGGGGGATGAATAGAACTGTTATCTGTGCTCTCCATTCAGTTGAATCGACGATGATTGAGATCATAGGTAAGAATTCGTTCTGTTTTTGAAGAACTATACTTATAACTGTGGAAAGAATTTCTCTGAAATGACATATTTTTTTTTATGTTGGGAGATGATCGGGCATATCACGTAGGTAACTATATCCTTGCGATTCCAAAAATTTCCTGTAGAATGAGCCACAATTGATTGGGTATATTATTTGCATATTTCTGGCTCAAAGGTATATTTTGCAAATTTTAGATATTTGAATTGGATTTTTGTCGCGTTTTATTTTTCTTCTTTTTTTTTGCATATTTTGAACATTTTTGGCCAAAGTTTTGTTTTTTATTTATTTTAGCATAGGATAGGTTTTTGCGATGGCCAAACTTGTGAAAAATTACCAGAAAATCCGACAGGAAATTCTGTGAAACTGACTTTTAAACATTTTGTCACACTTTTTTGGACTTGAAGAAAATTTCAGATTTCCACTGGCTTCTTGGATTTGGAAAAATTTAGAAATAATCCTTTTTTAAATATTATCTCAACTTGCCGGCATTTTGTCAGGCAGACGGGGGCGGTATTTCGTTCAATTTCTTACAACTCATTATAACTTTGTTTTTCTAAGGAAAAAATTGCTATAAATTAAGCTTTTTTTAAACGATTGATAAAATGACTCACTTATTTTTCAATTCTGGTAAAAATTCCAAGCTTACCTGGAACAAAGAAAAAAAAATAAATTATCGATTGGCCAACAGCTATTAATCAAACCAAAAAAAAATTCAGAAATCATGCTGACTTTTAGATATTTTGTCAGACATAACTTTTAATCTGACTTTTTTGGACTTGGAAAATTTCAGCAGATTTTTAGAGTTAACAAATCTTACCGCGCTCATGTAGCTCATTCTCAAAATTGAAGGGGCTGCGATACTTCAAAAACTGAATAGGTTCACTCTTCAAGCAGACATATCGGTATATAGAGTACATGTCTTTTTAAAAGTTATAAGCTTTCAAAAGTCCAAACAAAGACTTTTGTAAAATTGTATTAATTTTTTTTTCAAATCAATCTCATAATTTATAAAATCCAAAAAAAAAATTTTCTGTTCGGCAAAAAAATATCTAAAAGTCAAATTTTGAAACCATATAAATTTTCTCAAGTCCAAAAAGTCATTTGGATAAGAAAATGTATAAGTTTTCAAAAATCTCACAAAACAGTGAAAAGTTGAAAAAAAACGTGACGCAAAAATGGACATAATGGACAAAAATATAAATTTTTTCTAGTCCAAAAAGTCAAACATTTTTGAAAATTTCCCCGTTCAAAAAGTCATTTGGTTAGCAAAATATATAAGTTTTCAAAAATCTAACAACATATTAAAAAACTCACAAACTAAAACGCAGGATAAGTTTTGGCTCATTGAATTCCATAAAGTCGTGATATTTGAAATTTTCTTGAAATTTTCCAAGTCCAAAAATTCATTTGAATTTTGAAAAATTTTTCAAGCTCAAAAAAGTCAGACAAAATATCCTGAAGTCATTTCCATGGATTTTTGTAAATGATTTCATAATGGAATTTTTTTGAAATATTTAAGAAATCTAATTCCGAGCACAAAAATTCAGTAGTAATCTGAAAAATTTTCCAGATTTAAAAGATTCCGACAAAATTTTTTGAAGTCAGCTTTAGAAAAAAAGCTGTTCGACAAAATGTCTGATTTAAACTTTCTTGAAAATATTAAAATCCATGAAGTTGAGATTTTCCAAGTCCAAAAATTATTTTGAGTTCTTAAAAATTTTCCAAGTCCAAAAAAGTCTGACAAAATGACTGAAAGTCAGCGTAATATCTGAAATTTTCCAAATCCAAGAAGTCTGTCTGACAAAATATTGGAAAGTTACCCTGATTTTTAAAATTTTCCAAGTTCAAAAAATCTATAATTATTTGTCGGACAAAATTTCAAATGTCAGCATGTCAATAGAAATCTAAAAAATTTTCAAATTTCAAAACAGTCTGAAAAAAAGCCTAAAAGTCATCGTAAAGGAATTTCGTCAGGTTTTTCGCAGAATTACCCATAATTGCAAAAGCATGTGACGCAAAAATGGACATAATGGAAAAAAACATAAATTTTTTGGAGTCCAAAAAGTCAAAAATTTCTGAAAATTTCCCTATCTAAAAATTCATTTGATTATAGCGAAATGTATGTTTTCAAAAGTGTAACAAAATATTGGAAAATTTGAAAAAAACGTGACGAAAATTTGGATAAAAAAATGGAAGCACAAATTGTCAGGATGACCTCCAGCCATAAGACATCCATCTCAAAAACTTTTGATTAACAACTCACCTTTGAAACAGAAAGAGGTGTAGTGCAAAAATTTCAATTTCTTTCACCTTCAGTTTGATATTTCAGGGTTTCAAATGACGTAAAATTAAGTTAATTCTTTGCCAGCGATGGACGACAATTTTCACAATTTTTTTTTTTCAGAAGTACCAGTAGATAAAATATTTTTCCTCATTAATTAAGGTAATTTTCCATAATATTTGAACAGTAAAATGATTACTGACGATTCTGATGTCACTATGTTGTTCTGGTCAAAAAATTATTTTTTCTAGAAATACTCGTGTTGATTTTGCATAATTTGCATATTTCAGATTTCAAAGTGCGATAGCGGACATTACGTACAAAAAACTGATTAAACGATTGAATTTAATAAGATGTCTGCATTTATAAAATGATTATTCGGAATTCTGCTGTCACTAAAAGAGCATACTTTTGAAAATTTTGAACTTCATAAATGCATTTAGTCATATTTCAGACTTTTTGAACATAAAAATCTTAAATTCCCTACTCTCCTCATTTCTACAAAATAAAATCAAAAAGAGCCTTCCTTGGTAAGATAGCGAAATCGGCCCTCGACCAAAATTTCCTCAAAAGTGGTCCTAAATGTCACCCCTGATGTAAAAACTCACCACCGAAATTTTTGACCCCGCCACCTCACCCATTCCCGAATTATCGCCACCTAAATATCGAAACTTCAATACGCGATATTT
>FIZU01020931.1:0-24535 GCA_900064475.1 Pseudococcus longispinus | reverse complement strand
CTAAGCTACAATTTTTATTAATTACAATCGCTTGGTCATTTTTGCATTAATTAAAATGTGCATTTGACGATGCATAAGTACACCATCTATAATGCACATACACTGTGAATTTCAGATTTTTATCTTTTACCATTATTGAGATACCGGCGCCACAAAATTTAAAAAAATGGCTGGATGAATACCTATAAATTCGGTTAAAAACGTAGCCTACATTCAAGAAATGGGAAAAATCATGGGTAGTAAAACGGAAGACCATGTAAGTATACGAGTTTCAAATGATCCTAGAGCAAATCAGGGATGAATTGCAGAGTATTTCCCATAAGCGCATATTTGTGGAAAAAATTTCAACCTTGGCCTCGCACTTGATTTTGCGCAAAGTCTCTCAACCTTGAGAACCCTTGGGTTAGTTGATGGATTACCTTCAAGATTAACCAATTGAGGCTGAATTGCTGGTTCAACGGATGGATGTAATGAGGACTGATGGATTAAAAAATGGGTTAGGTACCTAATGTCCAATTAATGGTTGGAATTCAGATGAAAAATTGTAGTTATGATTCGAGGGTTGAAGGATAAATTATAAGAGGAATTGATAGGGTGTAAAGATGTAATTAATTGAAGTCTACCATTTTATCCCATGAGTTTTACCACGAAAACAGCAAATTTTATGTAAACTTTGAATCGAAAACGTATTTTTTATTCATGTTTGAAGTACTGTATTCAAATTATTTCATAAGGATAAAAATCAATCTTGGAAAAATTATTCTCAGACAGAATCGAAGATCTGTCATTATCTGAAAAGTCGATTTACTCAGGTAAAAATGTACCTACATAAAGACAATTTTCACATTTCATAATACATTCGAGACATTGTCATTGTATGTAATGCATTCCAAAAAGATTTTCATTCTTCCATAGTAAACTGAGATGCTTCCTAACTGTAAACCACCATGCACAATTTCCTCTTCTCCAGCTCGTGGACGGTACTTGTAGAAAAATCAAAGGCTTCAAGACTTTCACATACAATCACCGACTCCAGCCGCCGTTCGCCTTATTGAATAGAATTCGTTATAAATGGAAAACCAGCCCAGCTTCGGCAAGTGCCATCAATGTACTGGGGCATTAGCATATCCCGCGCGTACTGCCAAAACACACACGCGTTCGATTCTTTTATGAAACCCAGAGAAAAAATAGTACTGTACGCTCGACTCGAGGTACATACGATCGGAATGAGATAAAATCGGAATTTTAATAGTTAAAGAGTATTCCGACGTGTGGTAGATACCTCGTATGTTGCTATTATTATAATGTATAGTGTCCAAAGAGGAGCGATTAGCGGGTGTATTAGGCGTGTCCGAAGCAATTAGTGATCTTTGTGTCTAGAACTGTCGGCGGCTCGCTGATTACAAGCTCTGACATTCTACGCTTGTCGGCAGGCCTTCTACGGCACACGCCCCGTAAACAAGTACAATCGTATCATCAACATAGATGTACGTAGGTAAGGTACCTATACGAAAAAATACCTGTTCTTTTTTCCCCTCCATTTCTCATCGAACTGAAAATTGTGTATTCAAAGTGGACCAAAATACCGCCAGACTGGACTGAAATTTCGTCTTTATGTGGAGGTTTGATGATCACCTCGCCTCCTTCTCATCTGCCTCGTACATTGAAGAGTTAATATATAGATAGTTCACGTATCAGTCGCCAATATAACGATTTATTAGCGTAAAATATCGTACACGGAAGCTTAGAAAATTAATTTCAACCGATGAATTATTCCGGTCGCGATAAAAATCTTTCTCGATTCGAATCGTTCGCGTCCCAAAGACAACACCGCGATCTAGTGAAAAAACACGTATAATGAAGAAACAGCGCGCCGAGAATAGACAAATAAATTGAATCACTATATTCTTAGGTGTTCTGTACAGAAGCGGTTACCCGCTGCTTTGTAATCCGATTATAAAAGTACTCGTAAGCTGTCCGGCTACTGCTAAGCAACGTTTTTTTCACTTTAATATCCAATTCTTTGGCCGACAAGGCGGTTGAAGTTGCCTTATTAAAGCGATCTCGCTTCATATCGAGTGAAATTTGCGCCATCGATTTTGATTCGCTGGGTAAAAATCTGTGGTGCCGTTTTGGGTATTAGAAAATTTCGAATACTGTTGAGTAGAAATAAGCCGATGTAATTTTCCATTTTGTTGCTTTTGGAGGGGTGAGAAATGTCTAAAGGTCAGCATTAGGTCAAAAGCTGCCTGGGTCCATTAATTTTTTTTGTCAAATTTTGCCACCCTAAAAATCTGCTGTTGTAGACAGCTGCCTACAATACTGAATTTCCATCGTACAAAAATTGAAAAATTAACTTTTACCAGTTCGAAAAATTTACAATTTATATGAATTATGTTAGAATATGAAAATTAAACAATTAAAAAATTGAAAAAAATTTTATGAATTGAAAAATTTGCCATTGCAAACATTCTGTAAGTGTTGCCGAGCGAAGTGATTGCGAAATATTTTCGAAAGAATGTCTTATACTTGTACAAGTCCATTCAAAATTAAGCAATTTTCCAAACGATAAATGTATCGATTTGAAAGTATTTTTTTATACTTGGAATTTTTTCAGTTTGAGTTGGAAAAATCACGTTTCCAGACAGTGTCAATTTACATAGAGAATTTCGTCAAAGATATAACGCGATAAGGTTTACGCGAACGAATTTGAAGTGGTTGCGATGGTACAGATCGTCTTCGAATAAAAAAAAATCACCACGATAGCGTTCATCCGACGGAATTAGGTATGTTTAAATTAGTGAGATCTCACCTTCGTCTTTAAATTTTACGTTTTGTGCATGTTACCTATTCTTCTAGTTTTGTTATGTTTTTGTCATATTTATATTTATTGTTATCGATGATATAGTCACAATATAAGTCTCATTGTTAGGTTTTGAACGGTTGTGCATTGTGTTATTTCTTGGTATAGTATTATGTAAATCAAGGAATTCTGACTTCTGACTAAGCTCGGGGCTTAAGTCAAAATTTGGTCTGAGGATGATTTTTCCACTAAGAACGCACTTTTCCGACGACACGAAACTCATCATAAAAGATCGTTTTAAATTTTTCCAATTAAAGATGGAAAATTATACAAACTTTCTTAAAATGTTTATAATTCAGTAAGGGTAGCCGGCGGTAGGCTATGCTTACTCCCTGCTTTTTCGTTTAGCTGATTCTGCCAGAGTTCCTAATTGAAATTTGCCTACCACTAATTAAAGTGATTTCTCATTAATTCTAGTCTAGCTCACTCTTGATTTACTCAGGGAAATTATAAAATTTTCAAACAAACAAAAAAGTAAGTAGTGTCTGATACTCAGAAAAGTCAATAATTTCAGGTTATGGTCTTCGTTTTTGATAGATTTTTAGTCATTACAAGTACAAACATTTCACGAAAAACGTTTTGAAAATCGAAATTTTTCAGTGAAAAAAATCGAAAAATGTCTTGTTCAGATTCTATATACGAGTATTAAAACTGAAGATATATTGAGATAACTTGATAAAATAATTTCACTTTCGCTCCACGTGGACGAATTTTGTAGCTATTCGAAAGTAGTAAACATTTTTAATTAATTTAGAAATTTGCCTAGTTTTTTCTTATCAATATGGAAATTTTTCGAGAGTTTTCAAAAATTTACCTACCAATTTTTTCCTCAATTTTTCAATTTTTCGAAGATAATTCAAGTAAATGCGATGTATACCACCCCACCTCTCTTCGTTTCGTCACAGCCCTGCTTTCAAATATCATCGTATTAAAAAAATAATACATGCAATGACATTTTTTTATTCGTGTTTTGTAATCTCGATGCGATAAGAATGGAATAAGAATCCCTATAGTTGAGTTTTTTTCCAGACAATTTTTTCCATAATATTTCAACAATTATTCTGAAAGTTTGAGCTGATGTCTTGTAGAGCCTGCGGCTCTGACATCTAAGCTTCATATTTTTCATTCTGTTATCTGCCTACACAACTTGTAAACATATTTTCCAGATTTTTTTTCATTTCCACCAGACGAGTTCTTTAAAGAGATTTTACTTTTAGCCCATCGCATGATAAACCCTGTTGGAAAAATGTCAATGATTTAAACACAATCTTGTACCTAGTCCCAGAATGCCATAATTTCGAGCATACGTTGTATATGGCGTATCGAGTTACATAATGCACAATAATCAAATATACTTACCTACGAAAATGGAATTCTTACGTACGCTTCTGTACCGTTATGCAATAATTTCTCAATATCGAACAATCCAACAATTGCAATTAACGTGTGGGATAAGATAGCGAAGAAAAAAAAAGGGGTAATCAGAGTAGTAAATTTTGTGTTCTCTTAGGCACGCATCCACCCTAATATATCCTTTCATACGTATAATTTAACCACATAATTACCTCACATCGTAATGTATCCTCTGGCTTTTAGGAATTATTTAACACCTTTTCATAATACCTACGAATAGGTATATGGTACTCGGTGCGCCTGAATTATTCGCGATAAAATACAGTGGAAATGAACGCGAATGCGAAATGTTTATTCGAATCGCGAATTATAAAAGATTAAATTCATTTTTAATTTAAATAGCTGCGGAGATTTTAAAATGAAGATTTTATACGACGGAATGGATACAGCGTTATGCTAGTGTAAATGTTAGAGTAGGTATTTTGTTTGTTGTATAATGTGCATACACCTCGTATAATGGTTAACTGACGATGTAAATCGTGTTAAGAAAATTATCCGGTTTAATTATTTTTAATCTGGCGATCGAAGTAATTGAATTTAATCGGTTTCCTGTGTCAAATCGCATCAGGCTCGACGTAATTGTTTAATTCGACCCCGACAGTTATTAATTACTCGTAATCGTATATAACACGCTGAAACTGACCGATAACCGGCGCGGTGTGGTGCTCCGAGTATAAGAAATTTTTATACGGAACTTTAACCGGAGTTATGCGTGTGTTTTTTTCTCTCTCTTCGGGGTGTAGAAACTAGAACACTTGTGCACTTTTTTTTTTTTTGGCGTACAGTACTTTTCTTTTTATTTATGAAATGGAAGTATTTTTGAGGGGAAAAAAAAGAAACGTTCCAGTTTTAATTTGAAAAATGAAATATTGCCAAGTCTTCGTGTATAGTGAAAATTATTGAAATGCATTTTCTTCTTTCTTTGCCCTACATAGTTGAACAGTTTATGTGATATGAGAAATGAATGAGGTAGATTGTTTCGAAAAAAATGGAAAAAATAGATAGGTATACTTGAAAAAGAAGTATAAACAATGGAATGGGGTGGGAAATTATCTCGATTCCAATTCTTTGCGATTTCGAAGGGTCGGAAACACGGTTTTTGAAAAAATTGTCATGTACACCCCTTATAGATACTTACTTATTGGGCTGAAGATAAGAAAACCAATTTTGTACGAAATTTTTTGCCTCTGTGAAGTATATGTACTTATTTCTTAATCGAGTTTTTATGTTTTTACTTCTCATTCCGAGTGAGTTCGTTTGTTATTGCGTTCATTTAGAGTTTGCTTTTTTTGTGCTATTTTCTAATATCTATTTGCTTGTTTTCTACTGCATAGAATTTTGTTGAAAATTGGTAAATTGTGTCTTTATAACTGACCAGGGCTTATGGATTCGTATTATATTGTTGTAGAATTAATTATTTTTTCGAATAAAGAAAGGTTGCCGATTGTATTGAACGAAAAAATTGAAATGCTCGAGTAGATTTTTGTACACGTCTTATAAAAGTTATTGATAATGCTGGATTAAATTTAAACTTTAGTCGAAAGTTTCTGAACAAATGAAAAATAAGCTCGATTGGTCGAAAAGAGATGGTAACCAACTTTTTAGCATTCTCTCTTGAAACCTACTCATAATTTCAAAAAGTACATACATTGTATCGTTCGTATTTCATCTCGAGCTATCAACCCCTTGTCCCAAATTTTTAAAAATAAAATAAAAAAATCTCTGCACGAAAATATTTGCATACTGCAATCTTTGCCTTTTGTGTTGCTAACATTTTTGGCAGGACGCACCTAGTTATTGGTATGAGTCTATTTTCAGTAAATGTCCAAATTGAGAAATGTTAACTATCATAAAATCGAAGGAAGGTAGGCGATTTTATTTGCTCGAATTCGAGGTGCATTTTTCATGAAAAAAAAAAACGTGCAATCGTCTTTTGCCCCCTCGTCCTGAAATTTCATTATTTTAGAGTGGTCCTGTTTGCTGTACTTATCGTGCCTGACTCAATTAAATTTTTTACATGGTTAATGGATGTGTCTTACATGGCTGAGTGTCGGGAAAATTTTTGTATCATCAACTTTTGTCATTTTGGGCAATTTTTTGAACTTGAAAAATTTCAGAGGTTCTTTGAGCCTGTAAAATTTCATAAAGTAGAAGGACAATTTTTTGGACTAGAAAATTCCAGATTGAAACAATTGATGAATCTTCATAACTTCATAATCATTCAAAATATGATTAATCAGTCAAAAAAACATGAAAATTGTTGAAATGACCATAAAAACGTGTGAGAATAAGGGTTACAAAATCACGACAAGTATCGAAAATATTGTGAAAATTCTTTAAATTTTTTACGAAAATCATTCAACATAGAAAAAAATGACCAAAAAGTCATGAAAATAGTCTAAAAAGTTGTTAAAACTGTCAAGAAGTTGTCTAAAATTAGTAAAAATATTGTAAAAGTTGTCTAAAATCATGAAAATTCTATTCATGTAAAATGTGATTAAAAATGATTGAAATTGCCATAAAAATTGGTAAACATATCGCAGATATGGCCAAAAAATCATGAAAACTGTCGTAAATGTCGTAAATATTGTTGAAATTTTTTACAAAAATCGTTGAAAATGTGAAAAATGTGATAAAAAAATCGTGAGAATAGATGAAAAAGTTTGTTAAAATTGTGAAAATGTTGGCAAAAATCAGTAAAAATATTGTTAACCAACTTTACAGCGTTTTCCAGTGATTTTTTCAGAAATACTTTCGTAATTTTTGCGAGATTTTCAATACTTTTTATGATTTTTTTTTACTTTTCTAATGAAGTTTTTAGGGTTTTTTATGAAAATTTGTACAATTTTAATGGCTTTTTGACGGTTCTCATGATCTGTTGACAGTTTTTACGAGTATTTAACCAATTTTTGTGAAAATTTTGAACATTTCAAGAGCAGTTTAGGCGGTTTTCATGATTTTTTGGTCATTTTTATCCTAGTTTTAATGATTTTTTCTGCAAATTTTAACAATTTATACAATTTTTGGTAATTAATTTGTGATTTTTGACCACTTCTGCCCTGTTTTTACCAATTTTTATGGATATTTCAATAAATTTTACAAGATTTTCAGTGATTTTCATAATTTTTTGTACATTTTCACAATGTTTTTGACAATTTTTATAAATCTGTGGTTTGAAAATTAAAAAAAAAACGCTTTGTAATTTTCCCTCAAACATGAATTTTCGTGCTAAATTAAGGGCGCTACGAAAAAAAATGCAAGGAATGAAAATTGTAGAGATTGAAATTCGCTTTCTCCTTTGACCTATTATTTTTTTTCTAGGGGATTTGGTTTTCGAGATTTCTGCAGTCAAAGTGTTTTTTTTTTCATTTTCAAAACCATCGGCCTTATAATGGGTCATTCTTTCATGACCAAACTAAGGGTCCTATGAAAAAATTGCTGGGAATCACAATTGTAGAGCTTGAAATTTTCTTTCTGCAGTAAGCATTTAGTTTTTTTCTTGGAGGTTGTAGCCAACTTTTTTTTCTTTTTTTTTTTTGCAAATCTTTAATTGCATCTTTTTAATATTCATCTAGTATAAGGAAATGATCTTAACTCACAATCAACTAGGGCGACAAGGTGGACCCTTTTCATATGGAATGCCACAAATTGTGATTTTTAATCATTAAGATTAAGAAAATGAAAGTATTCTACACCAACACTTTCCTTAGTTATTTATTCTAATTTTTTTCACATCTTATACCACTACTAGTGACACAATCAACTCGTAGAATCACTGTCAGCTATTCGTGGACTTGTGAAATAGTTCTTGGGTAATACGGATTAATCCCAAGATACGTTTAGTGATCGAATTTGACAATCATCCCCGTCCTAATATGACTACAAAGTGTACAAAGTTGTTAAGTCGTACGGTATACGTATATATAAATCTCACTCTCTACACACCGATTTAATACTTCGTATATGTACACTGCATGCACCACAGCTGTGGAATCAATTTCATTGTATAGTAAACTATACCGGTAAATAAATCCTACGTAAGTATGTCTACTCATACCATAGAAAGTACTGCCTGTGTCAGAAAAGATCACCCGTATATACGAATTCGCGCATCTACGAGGATTAACTGGCATAAAATGCGGTTGATTTGATTGGTAAAAGGTTTAAGGTTTAATCGCGAGAGGCGGAATTAGCCTTCAAATTTCAACACATCATTACAAAAGACAAAGTTGATAGTTTGGGTTGTTTTTTTGTTGTTTTTGTTGTTTGTTGCGGTCCAGTGAAGATGCGAAGGGGTGCGAGGGAATATCCCGTTGAAGAATTTAGCGCCATTAATCACGATAAAATGTTCAATACGAGGTAGCCAGCAGTGTGTACTTATTTGTCACAATGTTCGCCGCACGCAGGCTACCGCCGCGCGGTGGTTGTGTCATCCATTGAGCCAGGTCTATTTTAATGAACTGTAACCACCCCGAGGTTAGATTTCAAATTAACGTAACATTTGTCCGCGAAAATAAAACATCGATGTATTTAGATTACCTATGTTACACGTCAAGTATACAGAACGATGAAGGAATCCGTCCAGTGTGCCATTTTATACTCAAAAACTCACGCTATACAACAGATACGACGACAAATATCCAGATAGATACACTGTTCGCGTATATAATAGAAACAATAATGAAAATACCTTTGTGAAATGCCGGCACTTCTTTTTTTTTATCCGAGGGGGTTGCTCGGCGAGGCCAAATACCTTGACCGATGCCGCCCAACCTGTCGACACGACCGGGGTGGCCTTACGATATATGGGCTAAACTCATTCATATCTTTCACGCATGTATAAAAACTATTCGGCCAGACATGTCGGCACCTATATTTAAAAACTCTGCTCGATTTTCGAATCGCCACAACAAACGCATTTAGGATATAAAAATTACCGCAGTCCTGCCCCTCCTCGACCCTTTCTATGCAGTATTCTTCTCTGTTTTTGCGCATATATCGATGCTAAGTATGAATGAATTCGGTATTTGGAAACCCATCTGAATACTTCACACATACACGCCTCTGTAACCGCATACGAGTATATAACGATCGCTATGCGATGGCAAATTTTATATGCTAATTTAACTGTAACGAAATTCGTTCAAGGATAAAGTCTCTCTAAATTTTAATCCAGCCTCTATACCAATGTGTACCTTTGATATAGTCGAGCCTTTTGAATCGTAAAGTATAAATTTAAACCGAATGTGGAATCGGATACGAACGATCGAGTTTAATTATTCGTAAATTTAACAACCTCTTTTTACCTATATAAGAATAATCTCAAGTATACGATTTGGAAATTTTCAAGAAGCGGATTTTTTTTGGAAAATTTTAAGCATCTCGTATAAGGGGTATTATGGTGTTGCTGCTGAAGCCACAGTAAAGAAAAAGGTTAAAGGTTACATACTAATTTTTAAAACGAGCTGTATATGGTATAAGATTTTATACACGTAAGAAAAATGACGTTAATAAAGCGTAATAGTTGTTTTTTCAACGTATAACTCGCAAAGTCAAGAGGTCATCGAAAACACAACCAGGTAAATGGTCGATTACATTAAAAAGCTACCGGAGATAGTTCAACGAACGTGATTCATTTGAATGCTTCAACGAACCGTGCACATGAAGTAGAAATTTTAGCCCCCAGTGGACCACATACAATAGTTTAGTTCTCATTGTTAGAGTTTTTGAAAAAAATAACAATTTAATAGTCTGAGCGGTTAGCACGAGAATACTTCTTTTTGTGAACACGAGCTGACTTGTGGCTTTTCTTTCTGTATGAATATGAATCTAAAAGAAAATTTTAGGTGAGAGGAGACATCAAAATTTGAATTTAGGGGGGTGAGCAAGAGGAGGTTTCTGGAGTGGAAACACTCTTATTTCTGTAAATAAAAGGATAGGTAGGGGTAAGTTTGTTATTAGCATAGGGTAAGGACCCGTCACGCGAACTTTTAGACATTTTGTCAGACTATTTTGAACATGCTGATTTTTAGACATTTTGTCAGACTTTTTTGAACTTGAAAAAATTTTAAATTGTCTATCTATTCACTTTTTGGACTTGCAAGATTTTAGAGATCATTCTGACTTTCAGACATTTTGTCATTCTATTTTAGACTTTCTGGAGTTGAAAATTTTTTGAGATTTCAACCGATTTTTTAGACTTGAAAATTTTCAGAAATTCTGACTTTTTCAATTTTGAAAAATTTTATAAAGTGGCGGTTGACTTTTGAACTTGGAAACATTTAGATTGTTTGAAAATTTGACTTTTAGACATTTCACGAGACATGATGACATTTTGTCCGACTCTTTGAACTTACAATTAGATAATGTTAGACATTATGTCAGATTGGAATGTGCACTTTAGTTTGACATGGCAGAAAGAGCAAAAGCATATTCTATTTCACATGAGTAAGTTAGTATGGAAATAGAAATGATCAGTGGTGTTTGGGAGGGAGGGCTTTCATGTTTTTTGAAGTGTACTTTGAAATTTTTTTTCTCGATACTAATGAGAAGGTGTGTACAGATGCTGAAAGTGCTGAAAAGGTCCTCCATTTTACAAAGTGGTGCTGAAAGTTGGAAAAGTACTGCAAAAGTGCAGCTGATTTTACCTCAAAAGTCCTTTTTACGTTAAAATTCATTGAAAATTCATTTTTTTTAAATTAGTTATTTCGAAAAATTTTAGCCTTTGAATGCTTTTTTATGCGGAAATTTTCGCCTTTGCTTTGCTCGTGCTCAATGTTTTACTTTTTTAAAAACCTAAAAATACTGGGCATTTTTAAAAATTAATTTCACATAAAATCTCTTTTTTTTGCCGCCCCTCTCCCCTCCCCACGAATTTCTGTCCGACTACACCATTGATAAATTCAACTTATTCCATCATTTTAATTTTTTCTTTCAAATTTGAAAATTTATGGATCTCGATGTTTGATGACACATTTATTCGTACGTGTCAAAAAATACTTAAAAAGTGACAAAGTTTTAATTTTTCCTGTTCTTTTGAAAAAAAATTGTGAAAAAAATTTTAAAACTACAAAAAAGTCAAGAAAATGTCAAAAAAATTGTAAAACGACAAAATTTTGATTTTCTCTGCCGTAAAATTAAAAATTTTTGGACTTGTATGATTGGTGACAGGACTACTCGTCAAAAGAACCATTTTGAAAAATGGCCAAAACGATTCATTAGAAAAGGCTGACAAACTATGACAAGGTTTTTTCAAAAATCTTTCAATGTACGTAGATTTGGTGGGGGGGGGGGGCAGTGCAGCTCGTAAATTTGAGAAACATCCTCCTGAAGATGTTACAAAAGTCTGAAAAAATGTTGAATTTTGATTTGAAAATTTTGTTAGACATCCTGTAATGAGGGTGTTGCTCTGAACGAAAAAATCAAGAAAAATCGGGTGTAAAAAGGTTACGGAAAATTCATGGATTTCCAAAAAAAACAAATACAGTTGAACATCCTGTTGACAGAATTTTTTCATTTTCGGAACAGCTCTTCCTCAATTTAGGGTAGAGTAAAAAATGAAGAATAAAAATAGACTGAGTTTCAACGTTTTACCCCTTTTGTACGAAACTTTTTTTTCGTATCGTCAATTTAGCAAATTTTTCCAACTGGGTGTGCCTCAAAAAAATTACATTGCAGTAAAAAATCTCGATACGATAAAAAACTAGTAATAAAAATTCGTCATTTTTTCTACAATTTTTTTCTGTTTTGCAGTGGTGAGAAGCCATCCTCTTAGAAGATTGGAATATGAATTTTTACAAAAATTGGTCATTTTCTGCGACATAAATTTCACGATTCTGCTACTTCTTTACTTTTAATCGGAAAAGTATTGATGGATTCGAGTTCAGGAGGATCGAATTATATAGAAATAATAGCAAACATACCCCTACCCTTTTATGTGCAGAAATAGGGGTGTTTCCGTTCTTAAAACTCTCTCCTGCTCACCCACTAAGGATAATCTTTGATAGTCTCTCTTCATCAAAATTTTTTTTTGGTTCAATAGTAAAAGGAAAACCACATGTCAACTCATTTTCAAAATAAGAACGTACTTGTGCTAACCGTTTAGACTATTAACTATAACCCAAAGAAATGTTCAGCTTTCACGAGCTTGATTTTTATCGCCATCGGAAACACCTTCGGCTTTAGCTCGTAATTAAGTGAATTTTACGTAAAAATTATTACCGTATTTTGAAGTTTATTGATAGTTTAATGGGATCGTTGGGCGCGTTATATGCTCTAAAAATGATCCAAACGTCGTGTCGGGTTTCAAAATCACTATAGAGATATAGGTACATCTTTGTAATTTTGCCACATTATGATCGGAACGGCGGATTACGCGATTTTACGTGTTGGAGCGTTTTACGAGGATGAGGATATGACGCGACGCGAACTCGACTATTTAACCCTTTTTGATAACCCCTATATATTGCGGTTATCGTCGTATACGGGTTTTCTTATACTCGTAGTACTATAACCCGATACGATGCTTGAAATTCTCGTTTTTGCTTCTAAACTTATATTTTAACCCTGACATAGGGTGTAAGAGCTGTTATGAAGACGAGACTGTGTCCGTTCCGTTTAACGCGAATTGGTTTTGACACTTGGCGCGAATTTACCATATTAAGAAATTTCGCAGTCGAGGGAAAATTGGAAAAATACATTTTTTTAAGCCGTGATTTCGATTTACTATGTAGACGAAGGTTGCAACAGTGAATTAAACTTCGGGTTCAAGGTTATTATATCATATAGGCCGAGATGGTAAATTTATAACCGAGCTTCGAGTATTCGGTCTCGAGGGTAAAAGTCCAATCTTCGATTAGGTATAGACAAAAAATTTATGTTTTTCAGGCTATTTTGGAGTTTTTTTTTTTTTCAATGGAAAACGTGTCGGACTGTTTAAATGTATGGGTTCTGGTTGTAGATAAAGGTGGGAAGATGGGTGGAATTTGTTGGATGAGGATTTAAAAAATGAAAATTGAGAGAGGAGTGTGTCTATGCGGATGAACAGAGAAAAGGAATAATTATAATTTTAATTTAAAGACGAAGCTAAAATGAGGCAGGCCTGTGAGAACGTAAACGAAATCGGCAAAAAAAACATTGTGTTTTTCAACTCGAGAACGGAATCGGAACGAAAAAGTTTTTTTGCACTTTCAAGAACGAAAACCAAACGATAATGGAATAAAAAAAGCTTTCAAAACAAAACCAGGGCTGAAATGGAAAAAAATTTAATTTTCAGAGCCTTGAAATCAGAAACGAAACTGGGGGTGTGGAAGAGGAAGGTGTATGGAACCTCGGTCAAGTTATTTTAAAAAAATTGATTAATTTCCAAAAATAACTTAGCAAATTTTCGAATTAGTTAGTTAATTGAAATTTTGAAAAAAATTGACTAGAAAATCGAAGTAGGTAAGCATTCTCTTTTGATGACTGAAAATCGTATTTTTTCCCCCAATATTTAAAATCGTTTTATTCGGGCATGTGTACATTTACAAAAGGTGGAAAAGAAAAGATCCAGTTCTGAAAAAATCCATTAAATTTCTCATAATAAATTAGTAATCGCCTCGAAAAATTTTCAAACTACTCGGAATTAACCCAAAACGCAATGCCAGACAGCAAATTTCTCATTTTTAGTTTCACCCCCGAGATTTTGCCTTAAGAATTACGTCTTGTATTTCGAAAAGTGCTCTTTTTTGAGATTTACTTTTTATACTATTCTTTTTTACTATTTCCTCCTTCAGCAGTTATAGGCTGAACAGAAAAGGAGAGAGGGGGCAGAAAATGCTTCTTCAAAGTTGAAAAAATAAATTTAAAAAAACGTGATTCAAGATGGAAAGTTTTCAAAACTGATTATTTTTTGACAGAAAAGTTGCATGTTGAGCTACGAAAATGAAAAAGTTTAGGCTTTCAGTTGTAGAGCTCAACGACTAAAAAATTAGTTATGAGATCCAATTAAGAAGTAATGGAGTTGAAATTTTAAAATTGTAAAAAACTCAGAAAATCATTCTGCCAGCACAAATTTTTGGAATGAAATATTTCTTAAAATTTCTTCGTCAGGCAAAAGAAAATCGAATCACTAGGGTTAATTGGTGACTGAAAATTTTTTATGGTTCCTTTGTGCAATACATATTCGGGGTAATGATTGAAGAATTCAGAAGTAAAAATTTGCAATTGTCAATTCGTTTCAAAATTCAAAAAATGTATCTAATTTTCTCAATTTCACTCAAAATATTTTTTCCAAATTTTTTAATAAATTAAGTATTTTTTTAAAGTATTTCTAATCGAATCGAATTTTTCTCAACTGAAAATGTAAGTTCGGGTAGGCTGAAGGCAAACTACTTCCCTTCTCCCCTCGGCAACTCTCCCTTGTTTGGTTCAGCTGGTTCAGCTCTGATGTACTCGTAATCAATTTTCAACCCTCAATTCTTCGCTCAAAAATTTACAAATTTTATTAATTGGGCTCTTATCATAGGCGAAGAACAACATTAGGGCTTTAAAACCAAAAATCGTATTGAAGTTTTTTTTTGAAGCTTTAAATCTTTTGCCATATGTGTTTTTAATCCCTTTTATTGAACTGTCAAATTGTAAAATACCCAGTCAATATTTCTTGTTTTTGTTGTGGTCGTTGTTGTTGTTGTTTTTTGAAATCGGGAACAAATTGAAGTTGGCATTATCAAAAAAAATCCTTAATTTTAACTCAAAAAACAATTTCTCTGATTCAAAACGTGAAATAATTTTGCTATTAATAAAAGGTCCTAATTTCCATAAATTTTCAGCTAGAACTTAGTTTACTCAATCAAAATGTAATTTTGTAATTTTTGAAGGGGGTCTGCTGTCCCTTTATTCTCATACAGATTTTGGCATACGATAGGTATGTCAAGAAAAAAGTTGAAGAAATCTGAAATTAGGTGACGAAATTCTCTGACAATGACTTTTAGATATTTTGTCAAACATTAGACCCTTCGGACTTGAAAAATTTCAGAGATCATGCTGGCTTTTACTTGGAAAATTTTAGAAATTTTGAATTGTTGGACTGGGAAAAATTTTATAAATTGTGCAGCTGACTTTTTGAATATGGAAAAATTTAGATTGCTTCAAAATTTGACTTCTAGACATTTCATGAGACATGATAACATTATGTCTGACTTTTTGAACTTAGATAAACCGAGGGGGGCGGGGGTAGAAATTTTCAATCAACGTTTCAGGATAAGATATGTTTTCGCTATGGGTAATTTCGCGAAAAAATTGACGAAATTTTGTCACGCTGACTTTTGAACATTACGTCAGGCTTTTTTGGACTTGGAAAATTTTAAAATTTCCATTGACTTTTTGAACTTGAAAATTTTTTAGAGATAATGCTGACTTTTAGGCATTTTGTCAGACAAATAACTTGGACTTTTTGAAATTTGAAAATTTTATAGATCAGGGTACTTTCTGATATTTTGTTAGGCATACTTCTTGGATTTGGAAAATTTCAGATATTATGTTGACTTTCAGACATTTTATCAAACTTTTTTGGACTTGGAAAATTTTTAGATTTCCATTGACTTTTTGAACCTTGAAAATTTCAGAGATAATGCTGAATTTTAAACATTTTGTTAAACAATTTGAACTTTTTGAATCTTTATTTTTATTTTTTTTGTTCAAATTTAAAATTTTAGTAAAAGAAATTGAAATATACTAGAATGGTTTTCCTTCAAGGGAAAATTCGGCCTTATTCATCTAAAATTTGGTGTTCAAAACTGGCAAGTACTTGAAATTGTACATAGAGTTCTTGAGTCCCCCTCTCCCCGTTACATGTACAATAAATGATGCAAAGAATATAAGAGGGATATACTATGTGCTCGTATGTCATATTCGAAATGTTTCCTCTTCTTTCCTTGTAGAAAGTTGAAGTATTCAATAAGAAATAGAATTCTCAGGGGAGCAACATGTCATAAACAACCTTTCATAACTTCACATTCCCTTCCCCTCACGTTCCACGAAATTTCAGTTCTGCAAAGTGTAGGCCTACCTGTGAATTTTTGAATTTAGACGTAAAATAAAAATAATTTTTGCTGAATAGTGAATACAACTCAAATCTTCATCACATCTTGAATTCAGCTCCTTAAAGTGATACGATGGCAATGTCGGTTATACTTTTCAAGTTTCTTTTAAAAAAAAATCGATACATTCTCCTTCTCTTCCCATCTCGATATATTTCATCGAAACAGGAAATAGATGAATTTTATGGTGTAAAAAAACCACTTACCCACACCTCACAATGTATGATGTGTGGTCACTCGGTTTGGAAAAAAAAAGAAGATAAACTAAGCCAAACTCAGATCATTATGTAGTATCGAAAAAATATACAGAATTCCCAAGCGTATACGCACTCGATAGATGCAGAAAAACAGATCGTTATAGGTCCACTTTTGACCGGTCAATTTTCTACCGGTGTTATTTTCTTAACCCGCGTGCAACATTATTAATCATTTTCCGATAATTTTAAAACGACTTCGAGTTGAATATTAATCGGGCAACAATGATTTAAAAATTAGCCAATAGCTACCGCAACCAGCAAGCTCCCAAGTAATTAAAATACGTCAAGAGTAATACGAAGCCTTGGCCGAAGCTCTATAGCCGGCATTTAGCTCGCGATCAAACGAACGCGTAAGGTTTTGTTTTTCGTCGAGTTTTAATAGTCCGGCGTATTAGGTTAAAATCGGTTTGATTCTGTTCTGTAAGAGGTCTCCCGGGGTGTAAATGAGCAGGACACCTTTTGTGAATGAACGACAGTGTGGAGACCACCCGGTGCTCGGAAAACATGGCGGGTGTCAACGATTCACGATAAATCAAGATTCTTCCTCCAGGAGAGAGAGAACCGCAGATAGAATGAATATAGCATTATTACAACCCGAATCACGCCGCGATCTTTGGCGCAATCAACAATTCACACGGCTTTTGAGATGTCCAATTGTCCACTTGGTGGTGGTGTGTGCGTGTCTTATGATGTGGTCGCGACGTATCGGAAATTTTTTCCTACTACTTCTGTACACAGAGTAATTAATTCGCTAATACCGATGGTATAAAAAAATTCCTATACTTTTTCCAATTCTATACATCTGAGCCACCGAAAAGGTGTCCTAAAAGAACCCGATCGTCTTTTTAGACTTACTTAACCGGAAGAAGTTAAAAACATGACACAATAGGCGCTTCGCCTTTTACAAAGACCACCGCCAAAGATTCGCCGATCGCCATTCACCTTGTTATTATACCTTTTCGTTATTTAACAACAAATACCTGTATTCATGTCATATAAGAGGATTACACATTTGGTATTACAACGGAGTCATATGAGATAGACTTGCTACCGCTGGTCGCTCTCTATGCTAAAATATTTTTTTCCTCTCAAAATGATAAAAAACTAACCGGTTTTGAATAAATGATAAATACGTTCGGCTGTTTATTTTTCGGATAGCGAGCTGTGGTGTGAAATAAATGTAGGATTTTTTCCTCTTTCTTGCGTATAAATGGTATTTTTTTTCGAAATGATCGACTTGGATTATGTTCGAATTGAACAGGAAATCAAAATGCGGTTTATTGATCGCCTATTAATATCCGAATGTTTTCTTATTTTTTTGGCAGGTTTGCTGGGCAAATATTGGAGGTTTAAGATCTTAGAATAAAATTGCCTAAAACATGTTATCTATGAAATGTGCTCACCTGATGGTGCAAATATTGAGTAAATTTATTATTTATTTACTCGTATGTGTCAAATAAAATGCATTTGCGGGTGGGAATGCAATTGTATTTGGAATATGGGCGATAGGTTATCCGGAAACTACATACTTATGCTGAGTTTATTATGACTTGTGTAGGCTTTAATCAATATTGAATATTTGTAAAAGTGTTGGAGATTTCGACAATTGTATAGGTAGGTAACTTTTAAAATTTTCACTCAGAAGTAAGAACTCCAACATGATAATGTGAACGATCATTCCTGGTTTAGATGATTAGGATGAGCTTTGATCCATATTCAAAAATCAGTCAGGTTTGTCATTTTTCGAACCCTAATTTTTGTACAGCGCTAGACAACCCATTTTACTCCTTAAATATCCAACTTATAGAATTTGTACCAAAACTGAACTCTTTTCGAAGGGACGAGTCGAAATAGTCATATTTTCGATGGTTCTAGGAAAAAAGTTTCATTTTGGATTGTACTCTTTTTCAGCTCTTTCAACGGGTCTATCATAGGGGTAGCCATGGGATGTGCCATGGCCCATGGCTCACTCGATGAACTCTCAAAATTTTTCCCCTCTCAAAAAATATCAAGTTTTCAACTGTTCACATTTCAAATTTTCGTAAAATCTAGCAGAGTTTACAGTAACAATAAGTTCAATTTTCAAACATTCACTGCGATTATCACGTAAACTAAGCTTTCTATGAAAAAAACTATCTGTGATAAAAAGAAAGAAAATTTTATGATCCAAAGTTTTGATTCTTATGATTTTTTTCATAGAAGGCTTCATTTGTCCAGAAAATTGATTTTTAAAAAAATGTACAGAAGAATCATGAAATACGTCGTCAATTTTTTTCACACTACAAATCATACCTGGGAAAATTAGGGGAAAATCAGGTGCCCAGGGGGGGTGGGGGGTTCGCTAGAAAAATTAATTTACTAGTGCTCGTGTAATGGTGTCTACCAGTCAAGCTCATGAAACAAGATCAAATGGAGTGATTAAATTTTTTTCTCGAGTAAAAATTTATGAAAGTCGTGAAAAAATCATGATTTTTTTCCAAAAAGTTCACACTAGATTCTATCATTTTTTTATTGATTTTTGAAAAAATTACCAAAGAGTTGCTTACTTTTTCCTCTACTTACCTACTCATAAAAAATTCTCACCTGAAACCTACTCGTATTTAGCTGAATTTTCAATTTCTGGCATGATATTTTGAAAAATGATTGAAAAAACAAGAATAGTTGAAAAAAATGTCATGCAAAAACTCATAGAAATTATGAAATTCTGAAAGACCAATCCAGTAGACATCGTAAGAGTCATTAGAGCTGAAACAAATCTTTCATTTTGTCATACAGTAAATACCTTTTCACATATGAAAACATTTCAACTTGAAATGAAGGACAAAATCACACATCCAAAGTATTATCACATCTCAAATAAAATAATAATAAAATATTTTCATGGTTTTTGGGGGTTTATTATGTAAGGAGAGTCCAAATATCCAAAAATTACAAATTTTAATTAATATTCTTTTAAAACACGATTCATAAAACAATATATGAAATAGAGTTTCAAAAAAGTTGGTAATTAAGTCAAAATTCCAAGTTCAGCTCTGAATCGAAAAGAAACTTTTGCACCCAACCCTGTTCTTGAATAAATAGCGTGCTTTTTTAAAACCCTTATACCTGACATGAATTTTTTTGCGATTGAATTTCAGAAATTAAAAAAATCAGACAAACCTGACGAAGAGTTGTTCAAAATGAGAATAATAAGGAATAATAATTATCAAGGAAAGTCTTAGAATATTTCTTCAAACGATTAAAAATAATTCAAGTTGAATGTGTTTCGTATGTAAAAAATGAATTCACGTATGTAAACCATCATTGTAAAAGATTTCTTGTCGAAGAACTACCTTCTTTGCCTTAGTATCAGTGACATAGGCAAATAATCTGCCAGTGAGGTATAAGTGTTTATCTAACCTTCAAGTTGCAGGATCAGAATTTAGAACTGTGAGAAGCTCCAAAGGTGTGGCAAATAAATCGAAAAAATATCTACCCTTCTGCTCGTACCATATTTTTTTTAAGATTCTAGCTCTGATTTGAGATAATTGCTTGAAAAAACATTTATCAAAATTCATGTCATTAAAATTTTGAGCAAAATATATGGATGGTGTTGATTTAAAAAAAAAAGTTGAAATAATGAAGAAATTCATTAAATTACATTCATAAAATAAAAATTGTTCAAAATTTGAAAAAAGTAAAATATTTGCAAAAAATTGTGCGTAAATTTTTTTGAAAATGTTTCGAAAATTAGGTAAAATGCATAAAACGTTGTTGAGTATAAACTAATAACGTAAAATAGAAAAAAATATTAAAAAATAATAATAAAAACAATGAAAATTCATCAAAAGTGTCTATAACGTCTGAAATTTTTTTTAAATTTTCATGAAAATCACCAAAAATATTGTTTTAGAATAGACGGACGTTTCATAAATGATTTAAAATGTCTGAAAAATTTAAATTGTTTTTATAAAAATTGTTGAAAATTTTTAAAAAGATCAAAAATACCTACTGACATTTTGTTTGATATTTTGATCGATTTTTTGAGTTGCTTTGAACAATTTTGAAAGAGTTTTAACCAGTTTGAGATTATTTCAAAAAAATTTTAAGTAGATAGTGTTAAAAATTTTTCATTTTTTGCAGTGTCATCTTTTTTTTGTATTTTCAAGCATCTAGTTCGGAATTATCACGTGTTCAATTTTCTCTCAAGCAAAATAGAGTTAATGTTGTAAATAAATAATGGGAGTTTTTCCCACGTTATACAATCTTAAAATTTTGGTAGCATTATTTTTGTTGTAAGAGTAACGCTCTATTATTTTTAAATCACTGGTGAAATCATCAAGTGAAATGATTTGCAATTTGCATAGGCATCGACACGAAAGTAAAATTGTGCACCTTAGAATCGTGAGATGTAATGATGCGAATCGTATTCACCCTTGATGCAGGTTATCCAAAACTCCCTCTTTCCCTGCATTTTCCTTCAAAGGTCCTGTTTTTTGCTTGAACCTCCTGATACCCTGCAAAAGTTCTGCTTTTGAACAAAATATGTATGTAAAAATTTTGAACTGTCAAATGTTTAATTTTTGAATTTTATAATTTTTCGAAAATTGGGCATAATAATTTTCTTATGTTCCTTTTGTATTGTTAAAGAGAACGATTTGATTATTTCTACTTTAATTTACTATATCTTATTCTTTTGGTTTTTTTTTTAAATCACGAATTTTCATTACATTTTTTTGTGTGAAATTATGATTGGGGGCAGAGTGAGTGCATTTTTCATTTTATAAAAGTGCTGCTAAACATCCTGCAAATTTCTATCTTTCCTTTAAAACAACTAAAATTCAAATTCAAAAAGTTATTAAATTTCCATACTACACGTTGAACAAAATTTTTTAAATCAGTTTAATTTCTGTATCTTTTCAAGTTCAACGAACCAGTTGGTAACAAAAAATTCAGAGTTAAAAATTTACACTCATATAAAAATGTGAAAGCAGAAAAAATACAAAATTGCGTAATTTTTCCTCCACTTTAGTGCATATGCAAAACATTCGACTTGCCATTCTGGACCCTGCCGGCACCGCCTCGCCAATAAAATGTTTTATTAAATTAAAATCCGCAGCTTTTGACTCGCAGCTTATGTGTACTTTGTGCAAACAGTTCGTAGCATAATTAAGAAATGAAACTTTCTTTACGAACGTTGACGACTACAAAAATGGTAAAACTTGACGACATTAATAAAATAAAAGAACAAAAAAACAAGAAAGAAAACTAAAGCACCTGAAATAAGCAAGTATACACCAAATGTACGCGATTTTACGATTTGTAGCCGAAAAATTTGTAATTTTACGTATACGCCGTCGAACGAAAGGTCGACGTCATCGAAAGCTCGAACTCGTTTAAGTTCTCGGTGGCATGGCATGGCGGTTATTCTAGTCGTAAATCTTTTTTTCTTCACAATTTCACTAAACATAAGACCATTTACTCGTACTTCGACAAAGTTGCCGGCGAAATAAATTAACCGTGCAACGTAATTCAAGTATAATGAAAATGATATTTACTTTGCGGATAATCGCCACATCTAAAGCAATTCTCTTGTGTTTGAATTTTCAAGGTTGCTTGAATTTCCATTAATTTGGCGCAGAATAGGGAGAGAAATCGGTGCGCGAAATTTTTCTCGAAAATTTTCCCAGATAAATGCCACAACGGATTAGTGTTTACGGTTGAGATGTAAATTAAATCGAAATGATTGCTGATGCAGCGAATTGTTTATTTGGGATAAATTAAAATTACGATTTGATGGTGAAATATGACATGAGTAAATTCGTACGAGGTTTTAAAGTTTATAAAGGAAAAAAAAAACACACGCTCGTGTATAATTATCATGCTTCATTTGGTTCACTTTTCAAATACACATACAACTCGAGGTTATTGTAACGTAACATGATATGTGTTTGCTATTTCGCCTTCTGTATTCAAACATAGGCTACTCAACTGCCTTAATGATGATTCATAGCCAATGGGGTAACTGTTACTGATAATGACATCATGTGCTCGTGTTTCCAAATGACTCCTGAAGCGATAGCCGATGTTCGCTGGTTGTTTGCTTTTATACCAGTAATATCGTGATGTTGATTTCATCGGTTTTGGATTTGGAAACAAATTAGGTATCTATTTCAATTTCGTGTTTATTGATTTGCCTCGTCTGCGAGATTATTTTTCAAAAATGAATTCTGCGTTATGTTTCACCCGGCCAGAATCCGCGCTGAAAATTGGAAACACGTTTTATTCATTATGGAATTATTCGAATCGTTTATGTTTATTTTTAATTCTCCCTCTACCTTGCTTCTCTGTCATGAATTAATATCGCACATCTGGAGTAATAATGTTATAACTCAAAAAAGCAAATTTTTGGAAAATGGCAATGAAAGAAATTCTTATATTTCGAATGTATTTTTGGGTACAATCTTTTGATCATTTCAGGTGATCAGACACATCTTTAAAAACCTCAAAACATTTACTTTCCAAAAATATAAAATATTCTTACTCATTTTGTTTCTTCAATAATTTAACTTTGAAACCCCCATTTTGAGTTATGACACTTATGACGAATCAACTTCTGGGAATTTTCTCTGTTTTGAGCTATAACGGCATTAAATCTCTTTATTTTTTCCTATTCCAGTACTTTTTTCAATCATTTCAACTTGCTTCAAGTTTTCGAGGTCCCTGAATCCGTTTATGGAGTTATTTTGACCCTTAACCGAAAATAAGTCACCTTGGGGGTGGGTAAATGGATCTAAAATTTAAATCAAAATGTATGTTTTTGGATCTTTTTAATCTGTTTGTGACGTTATTTCACCAAAAAAAACCTAGGAGGTAGTCCAAGGAGAGGGGGGTGAGGCTCGTCTCAAATTTTTGGAAAATTTCAAGTTGGATATCAATATGTAGTTGAAGTTTTTTACTCATGAAATTCGAATTCTTTTTTGATGAAGTAAATTTGGACTAAAATCCCAAGATGTATCGGGAAGGGGGGGGGGGGGGGACAAAAAATTGAAAGTTTTCGATAAAAGCCCAAGATGTATGGGGAAGGGGGGGGGGGTGTGACAAAAAATTGAAAGTTTTCGATATAATTGAGTGTGCTATCAAAATGTTTGTTTTTTACCTTTTGAGTCCGTTTCCGACGTTATTTCATAAAAAAAAGTAAAAGGTGTCTCAGGGTGGGGGGGGGGGGGGTGTCAAAAATCAACATATTTCGACGTTACCGAGTGAAGTATCAACATCCATATTTTTATAGTTTTTGACCCTCGAACGCATTTCTGATGTAAATTTGTATCACTCCCAAAAAATTCTCCAAAAAAGAATTAGTCCCCACTCTCTTCCCACCCGAACGAAAACTCTTTGAAATGCAAAATCATGCACCAAAAAAAATATATACACATACATTAGAAAAATTCTTGAAACATCCGATGAAGAAATGGTCTGATATCATAATTAAATAAACCGCCTCCCCTTTTGAGTTTTTGGATGACTAATTGACTGACAGGTTGCTTTGAAAAGAAATGAAAATTTGGAGAAAAATAAGGGAGGACTCGTTTCAGTTTTCCTTTATGGATAGTGTATTACTTACGGAAGTTGGAAAATACGAGATTTTGAACCCTTCTCTATTTTAGCCGATTTTTGAGAATCAAAAAATCAACTATTAAAATTGACCAGACAGGAGATATACTTAAATTTTGTCCAGACGATAAGTCCCGTAATAATTGATAAAATTAAATAAAATTTTTATGAAAGATCAAGCACTACTGAGAATAGAACCCTATTGAATTCGAGAAAAATCGATGAACCGGTTCTCGAATTATTCGTGATAAAAATTTTCAAATACTTCTAGCGCCTCAAATATTGCAGTTACGTGAAAATCGCACATGACCTTTTTAATAGCATTTAAAAAG
>FIZU01020909.1:0-14807 GCA_900064475.1 Pseudococcus longispinus | reverse complement strand
GGGGGGATGCATATTAATGATCGTAACGTGTAAAGGAGATGGTGCTTTGTAAAACTGTTGAAAATTTTTTTCCTGAAATGTTCAGCATTTTGAGTTTTGTGCCAGTTACTGAAAAAGTCCACTTTTTTGAGAATTACCCATATATACCGCCAAAACTAATCTATAAATTCAGCATTTCAAAAATTTCAGGGATAAAAAAATTATTCGGTAAACCAAAATTTCCATCGGAAAAAGAAAAAAAATGTAAAACAATTATGCAATATTTTTTTGGAAACTCGCACCAGATGAAGATGCTGTATTTGAAGTATATGACGACTATTTCAACAGAGCTTTACGACACATGAGTGTCGTAGAGTTTCCCATGAAATTTCCCATATCGTACGTCCTTTTCACGATCGACCATGTTTTCCCAGCCCATTTGTGTGAATTTGACGGAGATAAATGTATTATAGCCAAAGGATCCGCCAAGAAATCGTCTGAAAATGAAGTTTACAACATATACGTTGGCACTATTTATACCGGTTACGACAGAAAGCTTCGTAGTGATTTAAAAGGTGTTATCGATAAGGTGGATGTGGAAATGCCGGCGTTTGGACCTCCAGGGCTCCAGAAGAAATGCCAACGTTTGAAACTCCAGAGCAAATCCCAGCGAGCGAATCGTCAGAAAGTTGACAGTATTTGGGATTTTCTTGTTTGAAAATGATGTCTTTGTCGATATAATAAAACTTCGATCAATGCGTTTAGTTTACATCATTTACCTTGCCTTTGTCACAACTGAGACTGACGAAGATAATAATCTTAAATATGATTTCGAAAGTATTATGGAAATGTACAGGAGATGTCAGCAAAGCTTAAATCTGCACAAAAAAATTTTCAGAGCAATAGATACAATATTTCAAAAATTTTCGAATCCACACACACACAGTGTGCTTAGCTGTACGTCAGATCAGGCCTTGGAATCCTAGCGCAAGGGCTGGGAAACTGAACTTTGAAATTTCAAACAATTGGGTGAGAAAATTCTAAAAAATGGCAGCACACCAAAATTTTTTCACTTTTTTCTAGCTGATGAGCATCTGTCATACATGTTTCTTTTTTCTCGAGTACATCTGTAGTAAATTGAAATGCAAAATTCAAGTATACCAGTAGGTATGTTCGGTTTACATAGGCCCACAGGACTTCCTTACAAGTTACAGCCATCTCATTACAGTCGTTTTCGTGCTTTCTGCTATATAGTGGGTAAATCAAAGAGTTTATATTTTCAAAATGAAATTCGTTTATTTGATATTGATATTCCATTTATTTTGGTCCGACTGTGGTGCTATGAACGAAGTAAACGCGTGCATGGAAAGAAAGTATGAAACGTACAATACTTACAAAATATCGAAAAAGTTTGGAGGCGAATATTCAATATTTGTTAATGGTGAGTTAAGACTAATAAGCACAGCTGATTAAATCAAAACACTACTTCATTAACCATGTAAGTCATATCGACATAACTTATTTTTAAATTCAACGTTTCAAAAATTTCAGGATTCCAGAAATTACTCGGCCACTCAGAAGTTCCATCCCAAGAAGAGAAGAACAACCTAAAACAATTATGCGGGTGTGTTCTAATGAAAGTCGAAAACAAAGAGAATCCCAGCCTTGAACCAGATATCGACCTATTCAACAAACTTTCACCAAACATAAAAGTTGAGGAGTTCCCTATAAAGTTTCGAGTATCGTACTATTTGTTCGACATCACATTTACTTTTCCAGCTCATATTTGTGAGTTTGGAGGCCAGAAACGAATGATGGCAAAAGGATCTAAGAAGAGATCGTCCCAAAACCAAGTTTACAACATATACGTTGGCACTCTCACTACTAATAAAGATCAAAAAGTTACATATAATTTAGAGGGTATTATCGATAACGTGGATGTAGAAATGCCAGCGTTTGGAGTTCCTTAACAAATCCAAACGAGCGAACTGCCAGCAAACTAACAGTTTTTTAGTTTTCTTTTTTCGTATGTAATTATGTCAAAATAATCAAACTATTACAAATAAGGATGAAATAAATCATGTACTTCACTTCTTCTTGGTGAGGTCTCTTTTATTTGTAATTTTCAAAACCGATTCTCAACTGTAGCAACGATACTTATGATATAGATTTTTATCGTACCTACATCCCTACCTAATTACCTATAAGGTAAGTTAAATGAGCATACTCAGTATTAAAAAACTTGTAGGTAGGTACCAATGCGGATAACACCAAAGTGAGATAAAGCTAAAAATTCCAAATTGTTAACCTGCAGAAAATGCAATTACTCAAATCGTATCGATTTCAAAATTACCAGGAATTTGATTGCTCCCGCCTCCCCCCTCTCTCCCAGAAAATCAAATAATATGTACAGTATGTATAAGAAATGTTGGCACCCCTCCGAGCGCTCGCACCTCCAACACCACTAGTGCAGCGTGGCGTTGGAGCTGCGAGCGTTCGGAGGGGTGTCAAAATTCCTTATACATACTGTACATCTAAGGATAATTTATCTACGATATTTCTAATTACACTTTTCGAAACACTTTTCAATTACTACATAAATACGTAGCTGAAAAATTATACTGGTTAAGAAATACCTATTATACAATTTCTAGCAACGTTATTCGACAAGTTTTCTTCAAATTAAAAAATTGTTGGAGAACATCTCAGAAAATTCCAGCGTTTGGAGCTACAGGCATAATCCTAGCCAACAACCGATAACGAATTAACACCATTTAGGGGTTTCATGTACCTAATCAAACCTTCATGTTTTTATTCAAATGTTTTCTTTGAAATTTTTTTCTCGTTACTAAAATGAATATGTTACCCTGAGCAAAAAATTAAAAATTTGGAGATCAGGAGGGAGGATACCAACATTTAAACAAAAAGTAGAAAAGCCATAAGAAAGGTTCGGGTTTCCGATACGTTATTTCACATTTAGAAAACATCATTAGATGCATTACCCTTACGCTATTCCATTTCCTGCTAGGAAGAAATCAGATTCCTACGAGCTGTCGAAACATTTTTGTAAAAGGAATGAAGTTTTTTCAACCAATCGCAAGAGTTACATATTTCGTCACTTTTGACGAAAAAAAATTCAACATAATTACAACAAAATCTGAATTTTATCCAATAAAAAGTCAAAAATCATGACTTCAACAGTAAAATCCATGACTTTTCTATGACCTCGTAATTTTTTGCATAATCCATGACTTTTCCATCACTTCTAAGACCTGCAGACACCTTGTCAAGGTGTTAACCAACACCTGTCGATCATTTAGAACAGTACAAGCAAAAATTTCAAACAGCATCAGTCTACAATAGAAACCAAATTGTTTACAATTTTTCAAAATTTCAAAAGTTGTTGATGAACATCTGCCATAGGTATATGTTTCTTCTCTGTTGGTACATTTGGTACATAGTAGGTATACCTACTCGTACATTCGTTTTATGCCACTTTCTTACAATCATCTTCATACAGTTGTTTTCAGTTTTCTACTAGTTTCGTACATGTAAGCAAATCCAAGAGCTTATATTTCCAAAATGAAATTCGCTAATTCAATATTGATGTTCCCTTTATTTTTGTACGATTCCGGTGCAATGGACGAAGCAAACGCGTGTATGAATAGAGAATATGAGACTTACGATAATTACATTATAGAACGTAAATTCGCAGGAGAATATTCGATATTTTTTGGTGGTGAGTTCGTATAATATACAAAGCTTATGATTATATTAAAACAAAACTTCACTTTAACCAGTAAGATAACTTATGTATAAATTCAACGTTTCAAAAATTTCAGCAATGAAAAAATATTTCGGCCAACAAGTTTCATCGCAAGAAGAAAAGGATAACCTAAAACAACTATGCGGCTGCACTTTTTTGAAAGTCGTACAAAAATATCATCCTTACTATGAAATAGATATGTACGACTTTAATAAATTTTTACAGCACATAACAGTAGGAGACTTTCGCGTGAACTTTCATATATCTTACTTCGTTTGCAAAGTCAAACATTATTTTCCGGCTCATATTTGTGAATTTGAAGGCAATAAACGCATCATAGCAAAAGGATCAACGAAGAAATCGTCCAAAAATCAAGTTTACAACATATATGTCGGCACTGTCACTACTAGTGAAGACCAAAAAGTTACATATAATTTAGAAGGTATTATCGATGACGTGGATGTGGAAATGCCAGCATTTGGAGATCCACAATAAATCGCAGCGAGCGAACAGCCAGAAAATTAACAGCATTCGAGTTTTATTATTTCATTAGGGCATCAACCCAGATATTCAAACTTTTATCAATAACAACAGAATACTTGTAAATGTTACGATCTGTCAACAAATTTAATTAATTTTTTATGAGCTTATTTTCTCATTCGTAATATTTAAAACTATTTCTCTATGTACTTGTACTTTTATAATTGCTAAAATTGATTGAAACTCGTTAACTCTTAAAATTTCAGCTATTTTTTGGGGAGAAATTTGAAACTGCACAATTTTTGAGGAACTGCGCATCAAATTTCGAAATTGCACAATATGCATTCAGCATACACCTCAGTTTAGTAGACCCTAAATGCCAGCTAATGCACAAAATATAAAAAGTAATAAAGACTAAAAAAAACACTAAACTTTCATGTTTTAACTCAAAATGTCAAGAATGCCTGTCAATTATTTCAAACATCGTTTGAAAAATTCATACAATGAGTCTATGTAGGTACATTAAAAACCACAGTTACAAATTTTTTTTAAATTTCAAGATTGTTGAAAAACATCTGCCATGTATGTTTCTCTTTTGTTGAATACATATGTAGTGAGTTGGAATACAAAAAATATAGAAATACTCGTACTCATACTTCGTTATTTTTTGCGAATTTGGTACAATCATTTAGATCCTACAATCGTTATCGCGCTTTTCACTAGTTTCGTATTTACACATTAGTAAATTAAATCTATAAATTTTATAATTTTTAAAATGAAATTCGCGTATTTGATATCGATATTCCCTTTATTTTGGTATGACTCCGGTGCAACGAGTGATGCAAACGCATGCATGAAAAGACAATATCAAACATACGATGGTTTAACCATGGCGAAAAAATTTGGAGGCGAATATCCTCTAATATCAGGTGGTGAGTTCGTGTAATACGCACAGCTGATTACATTAAAATACATCTTCACTAACCAGTAAGTCATATAAATCTTTATAATATCGATAAAATCAACATTTTGAAAATTTCAGGACTAAAAAGATTATTCGGCCAACCAGAAGTTCCATCGCAAAATGAAAAGGATATCTTAAAACAACTATGTTGGTGCGCTTTTGCGAAATCCTTGCCAAAAAAAGATCCTAGTTTTAAATTAGAAATAGAAGATTTTGAAAACGGTCTACAAAACATAAAAGTCGAAGACTTTCCCATGAACACGTATCATACTACATTCACATGATAAAGCATAGTTTTCCAGCTCACATTTGTGAATGGGGAAGTGAGAAACTTATGATAGCAAAGGGAGACATGAAGAAATCGTCCAAAAATCAAGTTTACAACATATACGTCAGCACCGTCACTCCCAGTAAAAACGAAAAAATCAAATACAATTACGATCTACAAGGTATTATCGATAAGGTAGATGTGGAAATGCCGGTATTTGGAACTTCAAAATAAATCCCAGCGAGCGAATCGCCAGAAAATTTACAGCATTTGGGATTTTTTGTTTCATAATTGTGTAATAATCAATCTTTTATTAATAGCGACCAAATAAATCTTGCGATAGTTAAAGATGATTTAATTTCTTTTCGGTGAGATCTCTATTACTCGAAATATTATGTGGAACAATTTCACACAAAAGTACTGCTATTACGGAAAGGTCTTTGGGGATAAGATGGTGAAATCCACCTCCTCACTTATTGGGATGAAACACCCAAAATGTTGATCATAATGTAAATAAACCAACCCGAAGATTTTTTGGACTATTACCCCTCACTCAAACCCGAGAAAAATTACCGTATAATATGGTGAAAATTACATATTTTCTGTGCTGGAGGGAGTGGTCCAAAAATTTTGAAATTTTCACAAAATGTATTATAGTGTCTGTATAGGCGCATAACTACGAGAAATTAAACAAAATAAAATTACATATTTTCTGAGGTTTTCCAAGACTTGAAAATTTCAAAAATTCATTTTTAAAAAACAGAGAGGGAGCCATAACTGAAATTTTTTAAAATAGTGTTATACTCGAGCAAATGAGCAATAATATTAGTCGTAGAGCTGCTGAACAGTGAACACTAGTAACGCTATCATCGAACAAACAATCACATTTCCCACGCGTTACTCGTGGCAGTGAACTTTTCACGTACGTACTACTTCATGCATACTCTTCATCCACTGTCTACTGTTTATATCGTGAGGTAAAAAAAGTTCAAAAACATTTCCATTATTTAAAAGCGTTTTCCATTTTAAAGAAAAGGTTTCAAAATATTCATGTCAGACTTATTTTCACAAATACGATTTTCTGATAGGGCAAATTTTCAATTGTCCATTTTTAATTCATTTCCAAAATGAGAAACGAGCGAAAAATCAATCCTTATAAATTTTTTAAAAGTTCAACTTTTGGGCACATATTAGTTCAAAAATTTCAACGATTTTCGTTGTTTTAGAATTTCTATTCAAAGAAACGAATTTTTAATCCATGTTTACTTCAATGCAAAAGAGTCGCTGATGGTTCAATTTTTTCATTTTTGAGAAAAGTCTTTTCGGAACTTCAAAACAAAAACTTCTACCATTTTTTTTACTAGAAATATGACCTCATCTCTGGTATTTTGGGTTGATATTTTCATTTATCTTCGTGACAAGAATTTAATTGCACACAGTCTTCTTTACTGGCGATTTTTTCTCATCAACTGAACCTTTTCTCATTTTGAAAAAAAAAATAGGTAGATATTGAATTTCAACCGATTTTTACCAAACTTGGTATGTGAGTAGAGGTACTCAAGGGAAATGTTTTGAAATTTTGTCATCATTTTTCGACCTCTACAATGACCTTGAAATCGACTTTGAAAACTCAAATCTCCGTGGGGCGCAGTTTTAGTGCGGGCACGCTGAAATTTTTTTCTCGTTTTCTAGACCATTTTACACTACTCAGAATTTTTTTGATTTCTGTCGGGCGGGGGGTGTCATACCTGAATTTGTCATTTCTGGTCGAAAAATTGTTTTCTTGCAACCCATCATCAATGTCACCAAAGTACACCATCAACTTTCATTTATATTAAAATCGATAGTTTTTTCTTTTTTTTCCAATTTTTTTTTTTAAATATCTGAATGACGCCACTTTGGTAACTTGAAACCTCCTCCGAGATGAGCTAGGGGCCTAAAAGTCATGTCTGGACTTGTTTCAAGTCGATTTCCATCGAATATTGCAATGTCACCAAAATGGAGAAACTTAATTTTTTTGCTCTTTTTCACGAATTGAATAGGTATTTTTGATTTCGAGAAATTTTACATGATAATAGTTTTTAAAAAATTAAATTTTCTCCATTTTGGTGAAATTACTCTTTAGAACCGCACAATTATATGTAATTTACTTTTTCAAACTTACTTCATGAACTCTTCTTTTATACATACAAGTTATGAGTATGATACCACATACACAATCAACTACCTATTTATTTGAATATGTTCACAGGATCGAGACACTCACCTACAACAGAACAAAACAAAAACACATTTATTAATTAATTGAAATTGAAGAAAACAAAAATGAATTTAGTTTTTTCAACAACATTCAGTAAAATTGTCAATGTAATTTTATCACTGCTAAAATTGATTCAAGTTCACTAAGTAGGTACCTAACCTATCTATTTAAATGTTATCCATTTCTTTGAAAATTTGGATTTAAAGTTGCACAAAATTATATGAAACTGCGCTTAAATTTTTTGAAACTACACAATACGTACATAGCTGCACGGTTGCTCAGGCCCTAAATAACAACAAACGGAGATTCGAAGAAACAGAAATTACTAAAAGGGTACAAAACCGCACGTTTACGTTTGACAATCAAAGTGTTAACCAACACTCGTCGATCATTTCGAACTACATGAAAAAAAAAACCAATGACAGTGTACATTAGAAACAATAATTTTTATTCTTTTTTTCAAAATTTGAAAAAATTGCTGATGAACATCTGCCATGATAATTTTCTTCTTTGTTGAGTACATCTGTAAGCTTGGTAAGTTCGAATACAAAATATAAGTATTCTCATACGTTTGTTGCATGCCGCGGCTTTCTTGAAACCATTTCGATACAGTCGTTTTTCGTTTTTTTACCAGTTTCGTACGTTGGTATAAGTAAATACAAGAGTTTATATTTTCAGAATGAAATTCGCTTATTCGATATTGATATTTTCTTTATTTTGGCACGACTCCGATGCAACAAATGATGAATACGCGTGCATGAATAGAGAATATAAAAAGTACCACGGTTACACAATTGCAGCAAAATTCGGAGGAGAATATTCAATCATTTCTAGTGGTGAGTTTATGTGATAGGTACAGCTGATTACATTGAAACACCATTTCCGTAACCAGTAAGTCACACTCATCGCCACAGCTTATCTCTAAAATCAACTTTTCTATAATTTCAGTGATAAAAAAATTATTTAACGTACGAGAAGTTCTGTCACAAAAAGAACAGGATAACGTAAAACAATTATGCGCGTGTGTTTTTTTGAAAATAAAAAAAAAAGATCATCCCATCGAAGAATTTAACAAGATTATACAAAATATAAAAGTCGAGAACACTAAGATGATCTGTTCCATATCTTACTACTTTCGCATGGTCAAACACGCTTTTCCGGCCTATATCTGTGAACTGGAAAACGAGAAACGTATAATTGCAAAAGGATCAACGAAAAATTCGTCCGAAAATCAAATTTACAACTTATATGTCGGCACCATTACTTTGAGCGCAAAAGAAAAGTACAAATACGAGCATAGTTTGGAAGGTATTATCGATAACGTGGATGTGGAAATGTCAGCGTTTGGAACTTCACAAGAAGTCCCAGCAGCGGTCGAACCGGAAAAAAATTAACAACACTTGGGATTTCTCGATAAAATAAATCTTGACTAGATGGGGAAAAATTATTTCTTTTTATCGAATTCTGTTTCAAATGTCATCTCTTTTTGGTAAAGTTTCGGTCACACGTATTATTTAAAATTAATTCTCAATGTAATCGCGATGTGCTATCTCCGATTTCTATAACCTACGATTAAATATACTCACAGTATAGTTAAGTTCGTACCAAGTAGTAAAAAAGATGTAACATAAATCCAGATAATAGGTACAATGCAATGTTGTTAACCCACAGAAAAGACAAAATAGTAGGTATCTAGTATCTTATCGATTTCAAAAAGACTATGAAAATATTTTGAAACCCTATTTCGCGAGAATTCAGAAGTTTCCCAACCGAAAATCGAATAATATGAAAGTGATTAATCTATGATGTTTCTAATTTCACATTGCGAAACACTTGCCAATCAGAGCTAAGCCAATTTCAAAATTTGAAACGTAATTCGAACATTTACTCGTAATTAGGATGCAGTAAATCAAAAAATTTGATTTTCCTCTTAAAATTTGGAAAATTAGTAATGAACAAGTGCGACATATGTTTTTCTTTACAATTTGCACAACTTTTATAGGTATCATAAATTACCCATTACCGAAATTTTCTGAAAATTGTCTTAGCACAACGTAATTTTTCTTCGCAGTTCTACTTCGTCGACTATTACACGACTGTAAATATGTACCTAAATGATTTTCACACTATGAAATTCACCCCGATATTAGTATTTTTTTCGTATTGGTTGCTTCACTCAAACACAATGGCGGATTCGGACTCGTGCATGGACCAGTCGCGACCATACAAAGTGAGCACTGACAATAACCTATGGAGAAAATTCAATAACGAATTTTCCATCATTGAGAACGGTGAGTCGACATTAATCGAATAATTCGTTTCACAGAGCACCAATAAATCATTCAGAAAATTAAATTTCAGCGAAACAAAATTTGAGAATGTTTTTTGGCAGTAAAGAAGTACCTTATACAATAAAAGAAGAAATGAAGAGATACCTTTGCGCGTGTGCCATTTTCAAAAAGAACCAGAAAAATGACAACGGATCTTTCAACGAAATTTTTCAAGCCACGGTGAACGAACCAATCTCCATCAACGTAAGCATACGGTACTTTATTTTCAAGCACGATCATGAATTTCCAGCCATTTATTGCAAATCGGGCCCGGATGAATTGATCATTGCGAAAGGACTAGAGAAGCAATCGCTTCAAAAGTTCGTGTACAATATTTACGTGATGGAAATCGTCAGTGGCGAAAAAAAATTCGATTTTATAGGAACTATCGACAACGTGGACTTGGAATTGAAATAAGTTTCCAATTTTCCATTGATTTAGAGTAGTACCTAAGTATTAAGAAAACTGTAATTTCTTTGAGAATAAAAATTACCTTACGACTTTATCTATTATAATTTTTAAGGAGAAAACTCACATCTAAATAAGTATGAAAATTGAGCAAACATCTGGATCATTTAGCACACCAATTTATGCCTTTGAAAACCTAACTGACAAGAATTTGGATGTTTCTCAGCAGAAAATCGAACAATCAAAAATTGATAATTTTTTTGTGATATTTCTAATTCGACATTGCGAAACACTTGCAAATCATTAGAGGTTTGTCAATTTCAAAAAATTGAAACGTTATTCAAACCTTTACACATATTTACGACGGAGTCGAAGACTTGATTTTTCTCTTGAAACTTGAAAAATTACAAACGAACATATGCGGCACACGTTTTTCTATGCAATTCACACAATTTTTACGTTTTTTAATATGCTATACATTACTGAAAACTGAAAATTGTCTCAGTACACCGCCGTTTTTCGTGGCAGTTCTACTTCGTCGACTACACACGAGTGTAAATAATTTTCACAACATGAAATTCACCCCGATATTAGTATTATTCTCTTACTGGTTGCTCAACTCAAACACGATGGCGGATTCGGACTCGTGCATGGACCAGTCACGACCATACCAGGTGGACAGTGACATAAACATATGGAGAAAATTCAAAAACGAATTTTCCATCATTGAGAACGGTGAGTTGAGACGACATTAATCGAATAATTCATTTCACAGAACAACAAATCATTTGGGAAACGAAATTTCAGCGAAAAAAAACTTCAAAAAGTTAATAGGCAGAAAAGAAGCGCCTTATGCGATAAAAGACGAAATGAAAAAATACCTTTGCGCGTGTACAATTTTCAAAAAGAACAAGAAAAATGGCGCAGGATCTTTCAAAGAAATTTTGCAAGCCACTGTGAACGAAGAAGCAAACATTGGCGTAAATATTCCATACTTTATTTACAGTCATACTCATAAATTTCCAGCCGTTTATTGTAAATCGGGAACGAATGAATTGATCATAGCTAGAGGACCGAAGAAGCAATCGCTTCAAAAATCTGTGTACAATATTTACGTGCTGGAAATTGTCAAAGACGAAAAACATTTCGATTTTATAGGAACTATCGACAACGTGGACTTGGAAAAGGAAGAAATTCTCATTGATGTAGAATAAGTATTTGAAAAATTTGTACTTTTTTTTTTGAAAATGAAAATGACAATAAAATTGCACTATTATTTTCGAGGGGGAAGCTAATCACTATTACATTTGGACAAACGTCTGGAGGATCATTTTATTCGTAAATTTTTTGAACAAATATCAAAATCTTAAATAAAATAATGGATTAATTTCTCACTGTCTCAAGTTATCGGTATTTCTATTTCTTCATCTGCGGGTATTTCCACATTCACTTTGGTAATCATGCCTTGAAATTCAAACTTCTCTTTTTTTTTTTTGTCAACTATTATGCTTCCTACGTAAATGTTGTAAATTTTTTTTTCAACTGATTCTGATTGTTGCATTGGTCCTTTGACTATAATAATGGTGCCAAAAGTCGATGTACAACGAAAAGCTCTAAATAAGTGAGGATAGGAGAAGAGAAAGTATGAAATACGGACATCGACGTATCCTTCTTCGATTTTCATTTTTTGCACGGGCCGACCAAAAATAAACTTGAATCGTTCTTCATCCCCATTAATTATGCGATCTAGGTTGTCGTGCTGTAAATTATTTCTTTTAAAAAATACACACGCGCAGAGTTGCTTTCCCATTTCTTCTCCAATCGAATATGAAAGTTCGTAGCCGCCTAATAAGTTCTTCAAAGTTTTTCTGGCTGAAATTTTGCCATTCATAATGTAAAACTGGTAATTTATTGATTGAAAAATTCGATTACGTATCGTAGACTTACCGTTATCAACGATAGAAAATTCATCGGCAAATTTTTTCCTTAATTTTCCATTTGAGCCGTTTTTATACGACTGATCTAAGCACATGTTAGAAAACATTGATTCTGAGTACGACCAATTAAACAATATCGCCAGAATCAGAATAAAGTACATATTATTGCAAATAATCCCGCTTTTATTTAATTCTACGATGCATACTAGATATGTAGGTATTTACATGACTACGATGGAGTGACCGCACATAGACGTCTGTTGAAAAGTATCGTATGAAACAGTGTGAAAAGAACAACCGTTTGTTGCACTGCATTTTCATTGACGTGTCAGTAACAAATGAAATTAAAAAATCGCATATGTTGCTTTGAATTTTCACAGTTTTTAAACAGGTGGCGTTTAGTACGTTCGCTACGCAAACCATTGTTAAATTTTTCAAGTGATAGCATACGTGCGTATTTTCAGACTGAAATGACTTTCACGAACCTAAGACAAATATGATTTTGAAGATTCACGAAGGAAATTAAAATTACATTTGCAAAAAGTGTTTTCAATTTTACCTAAATAGTTCCAAATTGATCAAAAATTGATTCGCGATCCAATAAATCATAAAAATCACTCGTCCTGTCCTACACTTTGAAAATTTCACCAAAAAATTCATTCGTCGACACAAAAAAAATGCGCACGAACGTAGGTCACCATAGATATCGTCACATAAATCGCAATTATCAGTTTCAGAATTAACTGACTTTTTCGTAATTGAGAAATGCACACGTTCGTTTAAATTGTATCGTCATCACACATGGAATACCAATAATTCAAATCTACTGAAACATACCTTCAAAATGTTGGAAAACATCATCTCAATTTCACGAACAATACTTTTACGGTGTTGTAAAACACTCGCTAATCATTTAAGACACTTGGTACCTACGCCATTAATCAAACATTCGTCAAATGAAATTCGTTGCTTTCTCATAATTTTGAAAAATTATACCGATGAACATATGCGATATGCAGTTTGAATTGTACCGAAAGCACGTTCATTTTGTATAAGTTTTTGGGTAATCTCCTCGCAATCGTCACTACTCAAGTTCTTCTTGCTCGTGTAAACACTGTGAAAGTTAAATTTTCAAGTATGAAACTAGCACCGATATTACTGTTATTTTCATATTGGATTAACACCGCAATGAGTAATATCGAAGAATGCCAGCAGCTTTCTTTTACTGCAGACACTGACGAAAATCTACGCGATCAATTTCAAAAAGAATATTCCTTCTCTGTTAGCGGTGAGTGAGTTGCTTATATGTAGTTACTCATTATTAAAACCCTATACCTACATTTAAAAACGAGCTAATCCAAAAACCACTTTTGATACAAAATTTGAAATTTTCAGTGAAAAATACTTTCGGTAAGCTATTCAACAGCAAAGCAGTAACACCTTCTTTCAAAATAGACGACAACTTGGCGAAATTTCTATGCACTTGTGTATTTTTCAAAATCCAACAAGATCTCGTCCAAAAGGCAGATTCGAATGAAAAAAAAATTTCTACGATGTTTTATGGTGAAATTTCCCGACAAACGTTTTTTAGGAAAAACAAGCTGGGAATATATATTCCGCCGTATTGCTACATATTTTTTTTTACGAGCACCACTTTCCAGCTACTTTTTGCGGTTTGTTAGAAATGGAATATCTTTTAGGGAAAGGGCCAGACAAGGCACCGGACCAAAAACAACTGTATAACATTTACGCGGCAAAAGTGGATAAATGGGACCGTGAGGAGGCCATATACCATATGGTAGGATTTATCAAGGATGTCGACTTGAAAGCGCTGGCAAAAAAAATTTCGTAGATAAATTCGATTTCTTATCTTCTGTTCACAATTCCTATGAAAGGTAATGAATAAATAATCTTGAATTTCTTTTTGTTAGTTTGTTTGGTAAAAAAAAAAACCTGCAGACTCTTTGCCTTTGAATTGAGTTGCAGCGATTCATTGAAATAATTCATTTGCTGGTAGTAGTGAAGAAAATAGAGGGAAATTCGAATAAAGGGATAGGAAAGATACGTAAAACAACAGGTAGTGACCCGAAAGCAAAATCAAACTTAGGTAATCGTAACTAAAAATCAAAATCAATAAGTATTTCTATTTCCAAAACTTGTGTGCTTTTTCTCTCACATAGGTATGTAGATTAGGGTGGAGCGCGAAAAAAAACATACCTCAGATTCTGACCAAATTCAAGGGGGTGGTTCATATTTATATGGGGACGAACCATGAAAAATTTTAGACCCCTAGCTCAAAGGGATGTGGAGCTAGGGGGCCTCAAAGTGGGGTAACTTTGAAAAAAAACGTGGTTTTTGGCCACTTTTGGGTAGTGCCACCTGCGTGGCATACCCAGCACAGCCCCAAAAAGTTGC
>FIZU01020882.1:0-12133 GCA_900064475.1 Pseudococcus longispinus | reverse complement strand
AAAAATTATAATTTTCGCCCCCCCCCCCCCCCCGTGAGTCAGCCGAGCAATAAGAGTCGATTTTATGTTGCTTTCTGCGATAATTTTTTTTTGTGGAGGAGTTGAAATTTCTAAGAAATGTTATCTTGTTTTGGGTGGGGGGAGAGGGGGAAATTAAAATTCGAAAAAAATTATAAAAAAAACTTTTGTGCGATATGGTAGTAGTTCCTTTAATTTTGAAGGTGTACAAAAAAGTCATTGTACAAAAATTTGTTCAGTTTTCGAGGTGCTACCCATTCTCACCAATGAAAATATAAACAGAGTCTTTGTAAAAGGTTAATTGTCCCTTCAGTCTTGAGTATGGGCAACCTATTCATCCTTTTAAGTGGTACCTAATATCGCAAATCTTTTGGTTGGCCAATTGGTCATCCACTAACTAGACACCCTAGTATAAGTTGAAAATAATGTACAGCGTAGGTGATAACCTCCGCCACTTTAGAAAAATGTGGGGGTAAAGGAATGGGTCAGTTGATGAAAATTTAAATTCGTCATAACCGCAGCAGTATATCTAGTAGCTGGCTGCTGGTACACGACGACTATACATCCAACACGAAAACTACCCAACTGGGAATTTTTTAGCTTTCGTATCAAATATTACGTGAAAATTTTTATCGCGAGAAATGTTCAAATTTAATTCTAACCGTTATACAAGCCGTAAATTAAATTATACATGAAATTAATTAATTAATCGAATTAAAATTCAGTGGTACTCAAACTATACATAACGCGGTGGTAATTTTGACCTACAAACCCGGACGAATTATCGGCGTGTCTTTGCCTTTGTGTGTATTATAAATATTTTACATTTTGTAAAGTATTTTAGTCGCAATGAAATATGAATTATTAAGCTGTCGGCGCCCTAATTCGAAAATTATGCTATTTCAAACACTCTGATTCTTAACTAAAGAACCATTGAAACTTTGAGTTTTTCAACGAAAACATTACTTTTATGTACACCTTATTTCCCTGAAATTAAACGGAAACTTTATAAAACTTCTGTCGAACTTTTGTTTAATTTTAAATTCTACAAGTTTTTACTTTTACCTTCTTCAAAGCGAGAGTGAGTCGAAACGAAGGAGAGAGAGAAGGAGGGTGAACGTACATTTTGATTTTTTGAACGCTGTTAAGTCTGCGCGTATGAAATATTTCAGTTTTTATTTTTATTTGTTTTTTTTTTTCCAAAAGATCAAACAAATGTGACCTTAAAAACAACACGAGAAATTTTTTTTAGCTTCAGGTTATATTAACCGGAGTAGGTTGTTTTTCACTCTTCTTTTCACGAAAATTGAAACGTAAAAGCGTTCTGTTGTGTACGGATGAGGGCTGGGTTAAATTAACGTTGCGAGAAAATTTTTATTTTGTTCAAAAACAACGGTAGACGGCTCAGTTTCGTTGCTTAATTGGTAATCAGCAAAAAATTTCGCATCCGAGGAGAATATGCCAAATGGGGTAAGAGGTCTTTTGCTGTTTCGGAAAATTAAAAGACAGTTGGAAAAAAATTTGTGAGATATCAAAAGGTCAAAGGAAAAATTTTCAGTGCTTGACTTGAACTGCTATCATCCAAATGGGATCGAAAATTTTAAGATTTTCAAACAATTTATTTTTTATGGTTTGTTGTACTATCTTATCATCATTGAAGAGTAGGCTAACGCCCAAATTCTGCAATTCCTTTTATTTTTCAGGAGCTTATCTAGATTTTGACAGTGTTTTAAGATACTCGTAAGTATTTGAAAATATGCTTACACCAAAGGCAAAAAAATGTATAATTTTTCTGCTGTTTCGAAGTAATACGTAATTCGAGTATTTGCCTTGGTTATCAATAAAAAATTAAAATTTTTGATTTCATTGAAATTTTCCAAATTTTGAAATCTCATCCAATCGGTTTTAATGGTTGAAGTCAGACATTTAAAATTTTTATCATGGTCTTATCACGTCATTAACGTCATTTCACAAGTTTTTTTTATCTAAAACAGCAAACGATGATCTAACCTGTTACCTAATTACCTAAAGATTTTTGAAAAATCGTGATAGCTAGGTCAATTTTTTGTTTTTTTCCCCTTACGAATTGAAATTTAGCCTGTAATTTCTCATATGAAAAGGCTCATTTCTTATCATGATCAAAAAAATTCAAACGAAATGATTGGAAAATTTTAATTAAAATGAGTCATTAAGGAGGGAAAAATGATGTTTTATGAGAATAATTCTCATATGGAAGGATTGAGCTAGATTATATGTCTATACCCCAACGTTTGTGGAGTTTAGCTTACACTTAAGAATTTTTGAAAAAAAGCTTGGCGTGGATGGGTGAAACAGAAAACTTTAGAACTCGGAAATAGTCATAATGATTATCATTATTGGTGAATAGTCATTATTTTCGACCTTTTGAACTTTTTAGTCAAATTTTTGGTTAAAAACAGAAACAACTAGATGAAATCCATAGGTTTTCGCAATTTAATTTTTTATTCATTATATTTTCTTCGAAATTCTGTTCAAACGCAATCTTTTCAAAATTTCATATGAAATGTAGTGTGCGATAATTAACGAAAACAAAAAAAAAATCCCAAAAACACAGCACTACGTTAAATTACAAAAAAAGTATACAAAACCAAACTAATTAATTTTTGGCCCTATTAGACTCTCTTTTTCTTTTTCTTTTTAAACTATTATAACAAACATAAAGTAACAACATGCAATAACCAATATTTATCAACTAAAGGAAAGAAAAGAAAAACAAAAAATTGTAACGAACCCAACCAAAAAACAGGTCACCAAATTCACACAAAAACGAGCACCAAAAACCGCAGGGCAACAAATTAATATAAAACGCATATAACAAAATAGTATAACAAAAAAAAGCAATACGTCTGTCGTCGACGAACAAAAACGTATTGATTCGGCTATCGATTAGGCGACGAGATGTATGAAATCCTCGATACACCCCCAATGTTACCATTTAGAACTTTTGTAAAAGTTCTGAACCGGTTACTAGTGGTGTACCGAGGTTTCAATCGAGGTAATTTTTATATTTTAAATTGCTGTCGCACTACATATGTGCAGGGTGTTTCGGGAGTAATGCGCTGCCTTCAAACCAGTGATGCAGCTACCCAAACTACATAAGTGCATGTTTGTTTGCCGACCTCAGGATTTGGAGAAGCAAAATTATGCACTAGTTCTGATAGATGTTTCAAAACGTCGTAACTCCAATGATAATACAGATAGACAAATTTTTTTGAAACTTTCTTGTAGAACTTTTCTAGCTCCATAAAATGAGTTATATTCATGTTTCGCCCAACTCTAAAACTGAAGAAGCTACAAGAGCCCTTTTTTGTTGAACTTTTTGAGCTCTACAAACTTATAATTGCTTGTCCAACTGCAAAATTTAAAACTTGAGAGACCCGGTGAAAATTTTTTGAAAAGAAAAAATTAAATTTCAAGAAAATAATGCAGTTTTTCAAATTTTTATTGGTTATAGCTCCTTCAATTCCAGAGTTATGCTAAAAATTATCAACTCATTTTGTAGAGCTCAAAAAGCTCGGCAAAAATGATTCTTACAAAATTTTTCATAACTGGAAAATTGAAAGAGTTATGAAGCATACAAATTTTCACATCATTGTAGCTCCTTCAATTTCAGAGTTAGGCAAAACATGAATATAACTCATTTTGTAAAGCTTAAAAAGTTCTATAAGAATGTATTAAAAAAAATTTACCTATCTATATTATCGGAGGAATTACGACGTTTTGAAACATCTACCAAGACTAACGCATATCATTGCCCCTTCAAATCCTGGTTTCGGCAAACATGCATACACTTATGTAGTTTGGGTAGCTGCATCTCTGGTTTGAAGGTGTTGCACTACTACGGGAACACCCTGTAGGTACATAAAAAGTTTTTTGTTTGTCTCGGCAAATTCTATCTGTTGACTCAAGTTGGACTTGCCAAACGAAAGTATGACACATAGGGAAGAAAGTTGCCAGAGGGAAATGAGTCTCATAACTTCAATAGGAATCGAATTTAACAGATTTTTCATATTTCACCCTGCAATAGATCATTCTTGACCTCATCCCCTGAACCCCCTCAGTCTACAACCTTCAAAAGTTCGACCAAGTTGAAAAAAGAAGTGCAAGATTGACAAACGCCATGATTAATATCGACGCTAGAACAGTCATCGATGGAGGTTGGCGTTCACTTAAGTAACATTATGTAAATTTTTTTTTCAAAAAATTTAAAATACGAATTCAGAAAAAACAGTCTGGCGCCTCGATTCACTTCTGCATCAATTTATCGTCGACATTTTCATAACCTAATTGAACGAAAAATTACGTGCGACTGGTGAAATTTTTCCCATCCCGGGCGTATTTTTACGCTGCAAAAAATTCGCTATTTTTGCTCATCGATGAAACTCATTAATTTGCGTCATTCGAGTTAAACAACGTACTTACGAATGTACGCACTATGTATGTAGATCCTAAATAAGGGGGTAGGTACGAGAAATACGAGAAGTGAAAAATTTTTAACGACGTCGTAAATCTCTCTATAAAATATGGACCTCGAAATAGAAATGAAATTCCACATAAGGAGATCGTTATTCGTTCGTAAGAGATTTAATCTCTAGAGAAATAAACGCAATCTCTCGAGACGAAATTTTCTTAAAAATTAATCTTTCGTAATTACCAACCGGTTCGAAGGGTATGAGGTAGGCGAGAATGACGTTATAATACAAATTTGATTTCCCCCTCGCCAACTCGTTATATTTCTACACAACCCTATATCGATTTCAATCAATCATCGTATTCATAAAATGACACTTATTTAAATTAAAAAACTTTAAAAAGCGAAAGAATTTACGTAAAACCTTATACCTCGCAGATTTCTTTCTGCCACACTAGATTCGTAAAAGATATTGAAATTTCTCTTCGATGGTTTCAAAATAACAAGAATGATGGCGTACATCAAACGTATAAGTATAATATAGCCTGTATACGTACGTACGTATATTTTTTCACAATTCTTTTGCTTTTTTCCTTCCTTACTTTTTTTTTACCTTAATTTCGTATAATATTTATCAGCGCGAAATATGAATAGTTCGTGGAAGTTTTTGTGCTTTCACAAATACCTACGTCGGTACAATTAACGAAATAGGTATCAGCGTTGAAAAGAATATAGCTTTATGCTTTTTAATTTTGGCAAATCGTGAAATTTATAACACGAAATAAAATTCGATTAAATTCGGAACGTGGTAAGAAAAATAATTCGGATATCAATCAATTTCAAATCCCCTATTTTTTCTGTTATAATGATTTTCACCGAGAGGTAATTCATTTAAAAGTTCCCTTACAAATTAAGTCTTCTTTTTTTTCTTTTCTTTATTTCTTTTCTTTCTTTAAAAAAAAAATAATAATTGATTTTAAACGCTGTTACGCTTTCAATAGAATGTTATAAGCCTGCGAAAAAGAATAAAACTCCCTAGCTTCATATATAAACTATACGTATGATCTTTCGCCCAAAAAGTTATAACTATCGTATGCAAATTTTATATTCTAAAAACTGTATAAAATCTCGGTAAAATTTCTCTTTAACCTTAAAAAAAAGTATTAAAAAGTTCACTGATCTGAAAAAGTTGGTTGTTTTTCCAACTCGGAGGTAAATTAAGAAGAATATTAAATCACAACGATTTTCAACATTCCAAGTATCAAGTTGCAAAAATACAGAGATGAAAAAAAAATCGTTTAAAATTTAAATTTAATTAAAACTTCCCTTCATTGGGAAAACTCGTTGAAAGTTTCAACTTTGAACATTTATTTTTGGGTGCAAAAAGCGAAAAAATTATTTCACTTTATTTTTATCCCTACGTGTATCGGTTTTCTGCATAATTTCGTTACATAAATTCGCCCAAGTATGAAAAAGGATAACCGCCGAAATGTAGCCAAATGTCAAGGGGGAGGGGGGGACTTTGAAATTTCAAATTACGACCGGTTTTAATGATATATGTAGGCATTTTAAAAATACAGTGTGTTTCATAAGCGAAGTTATCCTTCAACCCGGTAAGTAGGCAATCCATCCTGAATCTGTGTATGTATTCGGCTTATTCCATGAATTACAGGGGTAAAATTAATTTTTCTCGTGGTATTCTGTGAAAAATCTTTAGTATGTTATTTTGAATTTACACAAGATAGAAAGCCGAAGTTTGCGATTTTCCAAAGGGCACAATTTTACACAAATTATACCCAAAATTTCGTGTGTTGAGGGGGGGGGGGAGTGAAAATTGAGGATTTTAGCATAGGATATGCTTTTGGGGACCAAACTTGCAGAAAAATCTCAAAAAATTCCGTCACGCGAATTTTTAGACATTTTGTCAGACTTTTTTGAAGTTGGAATAATTTTCAGATTTCCATTAGATTTGAAAATTTCAGAAATAATGCTGAATTTTAGACATTTCGTCAGACAAACACTGTAGACTTATTAAACTTGAAAAATTTTTCAGATTTCAAACGATTTTTTGAACTTGAAAAATTTCAGAAATTCTGACTTTTTCGATTTTGAAAATTTTTATAGAGTGGTCACTTGAATTTTGAACTTGAAAGAATGTAGATTGTTTAAAAATTTAATTTTTAGACATTTCACGAGACATAATAACAATGTGTCCGACTCTTTGAACTTACAATTCGTCTGATAATATACAGGGTATCCCAATCAAGAGTGACCGCCTTCCAATTGGCAAGTAAGCAACCCATTCTGAGCCCAAGTAGATATGTTTGCCTTTCCTTGAATTAAAGGGGCAAAAAAATGCTCATTCGATTTTTTTTTTCAAATCTTGTTTATTATTTTTGATTTGTCATAAAAATTGTTCTACGATAGGTAAAGGTTTTTGGTTTAGTTGATCAAAAAACCCCAATCACTAATAAAATATTCGAAAAAACTCAATAAAAACTTCAATTTTTTTTTCAATTTTATTGAAATTGAGAAAAATTTCTCATGTTAACCTACCATTATTACAAACTCAACTTGTGTAAAAAATCGTACTCTTGCCAATGGTGCAAATCCCAGCTTTCCATCTTGCTCGAATCAGAAGTTATACGTAATTAATTTCAAGAAAAACACAAAAAATGACTTTTCTCTTCAAATTTTTAAATTTGTTCACAAAAATAGTTTTTTCACCTCTTTTTCTTAAAATTAATCACGTATAACTTTTGATTCAAACAAGATAGAAAGTTGGGATTCGCACCATTAGAAAGAGCATGCTTTTTTACACCAATCGAGTTCATAATAATGGTAAGTCACCCTGAGAAATTTTTCCACAATTTAATAAAATTGAGAAAAAATTGAAAATTTTTTTGCGTTTTTTCGAATATTTTATTACTGATTGAGGTTATCTGGTCAACCAACCCAAAAACCTTTTGCATAAAAAAAAACTAGAATAAATGCTCCTTCGAATGGCGCAACCCCTCTACCTATCGTAGTAAAATTTTTATGACAAATCAAAAATAACGAACAAGATTTCAAAAAAAAATCAAATGAGCATAAATTTGCCCCTTCAATTCCAAGGATAGGCAAACATATACACTCGAGCCCAGGATGAGTTGCCTACTTACCAGTTCGAAGGCAGTCACTTTTAACTCGGACACCCTATAGATAGAAAACATTTGACTGAAACACTTTGGTAGAGCCTTTTGAGTCCTACAAAATGTGTTATATTCATGTTTTGCGTAACTCTGGAATTGAAGGAGCTACGATGAGTTAAAAATTTCTAAGGTTTACAGTTCCTTCAATTTGCGAATTAGAGAAAATTTGAAAAATACTTTTTTCATAGAACTTTTTATATTCTATAAAATGAATCACACACATATTTTGTCCAACTCCAAAATTGAAGGACCTACAATCATTTGAAAAATAAAAAATGCTTATATTTTATAATGCAATAGAAAAAAGTATCCTGTTGTGTAGTTAGAATAGCTGTATCACATGTTTGAAGGCAGTACACTACTACCAGAACACCCAGTATTAGACTGAATACAAAAACTAGAACTAAAAATTCATTGAAGGCGTGTATTTTGCCCCAGCAATTCCACAAGTCAACAAATTTGTACATACTCGTACGTAAAATGGTATGCCTACTTACTGGGTCCGAAGGAGACACCTCACTTATGAAACACCCTGTATAATGTCAATATAAGCGATAATTCTCGAATTATTATCAGTATTATATTATTTTAGTGGCGAAAATTTCCAGCATAAAAATTGTCGGATTCCGTTTACATATTTTTAATATTTACAAATTATAGCATACGTTAAACGCCCATCAGCTTTACTAGCAAACAATGAAAATCGTAAGCTCGAGTCACGCATGTTTTTCGTTAGTTCGAGTCGAGTCCCCCATTACATCTGTCGTTTCTCTCTTAATAACCCCGGCAATTCGCATTAAAAAAATAAAAAGAAGTACTGCCAAGAATACTTAGTTTTAAAACCATTCTAATCAATAAGAACAACCGCATTATACGATAATTTTGTTCAATGAAAAAAATTTCTCTGTTTCATAAATATTAAAATGGGAACACATTATACGACTACTTTTTCATTCGTTCGAGTATTAATTTTTTTTCTTCTGCTGCTGAGACCGAGTAATAGGATTCTGATGCGAACTACACAAAGAAAAACGATAAAATTTTTCCGCATTTGAGCGGAAAATTTCTAGCTGAATGGAATAAATTAAGAGCGATCGAAATCGTAGCCTCTAATTTTAGCAATACCTATCGATACCAGTTTAGCAGTATGCTCAACCCATATTGAATATGAGATTTAAAGACTGAGCAAAAAAATTAATCCGATAGTCGAGTAAAAATATACGTTCAGATATAGAAGAGGTATAAAAATGCCACTAGGTATTTAGCTATAAACCAACAATCATTATAATTTTTTTTAGCGTACGAAAACTAATGGTAAATTGATCGGAAAACCGTAAGTAGGTACATATCCTATGTACTTTATTCCAACTCCAAATTATTTATATACCGATCTGGGGCACCCCTTTTTCACGAGTTCACTTCTGATTTACAATTCAAAATACAATTTCGTCCCTCACCTTACACACATCACGTTCTATCACACAACGATATAGGTAGTATCAACTACGTAGGTAGGTTCAGCTACCTGCGAATAAGCGGCCGCGACAAGCCGATCGCCAACGGAAGTGATAATTGCAAGGAAACGCGAAAAAACCACCCTTGACGCGCAAACAGGAATTACTTTGCATTTTCCCTGCCGCTCCAACAATTTCATCCTACAAAAACGTTCCGCATTGATGCTGCGCTTCTATACATATAACGAACGCGTTTTGTTCCACTTTTTTCACTTCACCGTACTCTATAGATGTAAAATCAAAGCTTTGTTGGGAAATGTTTTTTTTTCACAAATGCTCCTCTTTCTTCTTTCTTTTGATCTATTGTCCTCGTAAAAAAAATTTCCCATTTTAGGCGCTCCGAATTGCAACATTTTAATAGAATGCTTCGCCGATGTATACGAATCAGATATTATGTTAATAAAATTGCATACTCTATTGCATTTACGGCGTTCGTCTAATTGATAGTGAGAATGGCAACGTTGCATATACCACTAGACCTACATACTCGTACATATTCCACTATGTATTGATGTTATGGTAAGGATGTTTCCATTTTTTTTTTCAGTTTGGATTCACGAATCAAATCTTGAATCATTTTGTCAAAGTATATGTACCTACTTGGGGTGAATGGTTTTCATTTTTTTTCTCACAAAATAAAAGGAGACATGTAGTACAAAAGTTGAGAATATAGATTTCAAACCGTGTAAAAATTGTACCCCTTTACTTAGTACCAGGGTTGTCACAGAAAATATTCTCATTAAGAATTTGCTCAACGAGTACGAACATTTTCGAGAATATTCTTGGGAAGGGAATGTCAAGGATATTCTCTTTTTTTTGGCTTTTAAGTGATTTTTACGAAATGTTTGACAGTTTACACGATTTTGTGACTATTTTTACAAAATTTTCGACGATTCTAATGAAATTTGAACCCTTCTTTTTTTACACATTTCTGATGATTTTTGTTGATATTTTGATAATTTTAACAACATTTTTGACGATTTTCATGTTTTTTTTTTCTTAATCATTTTTATCATATTTTGAATGAATGATAGGTAAAGCAAATTTCAACAATTTTTACATCTTTTGTGGATTTAATTTGTGATTTTTTGACCATTTCTACGATATTTTTACCAAATTTTAAGCAAAACAAAAAATTTGCTCAAATGCTTGAGAATATTCTCAATATGTGAGAATTTTCTGGGAATTTCCCGGCGAGAAAAAATGCTGGAGCATTTGCTAACCCCGTTCAGTACCACTCCTTCTCCTCCAATCTACACATTTTTTTCACTTTTATTCATCTTCCATCATTTTTTCAATTTTTTTTTTTCATCCCATTGCGCAGTGATAAGTAGAGCAGCCAATCAAGCAAAAAAAACAATTGAAAAGTTGGAAAAAGATATGAAATTTGAGCTTTTGAATGGTTTTTTCTGCAAAAATTCCCTTCATACTTCGCTCGGGCTCAATAGATTTGCATATTTTAATAAAACAATGGATATTAGCATAGGATATGCTTTTGCTATCGGTAATTCCACGAAAAAGGTGACGAAATTCCGTCACGAAAATACGTGACGATGACTTTTAGACATTTTGACAGACTTTTTTGGACTTGGAAAAATTTTTAGATTTCCATTAACTTTTTGGACCTTGAAAATTTCAGAAATTATGCTGAATTTTAGACATTTTGTTGAACAAACAATTTAGTCTTATTGAACTTAAAAAATTTTAAAAATCAGGGTAGCTTTCCAATATTTTGTCAGGCAGACTTCTTGGATTTGGAAATTTCAGATATTTCATTGACTGTCGGACTTTTTTGAATTTGGAAAAATTTTCAGATTTCTATTAACTTTTTCTGCTTGGAATTGGATTTCGAAAATTTTACAAAAAAGTTCCATTACAAAATTCACTCACGAAAATCTGTTACGCTGACTTTTAAAAATTTTGTCTGACCTTTTTGGACTTGATAAATTTTTCAAACTTCAAATGACTTTTTGGACTTGAAAATTTTCAAAAAAATTTTAAATACAAATATTACGACTTTATGAACTTGAAAAATTCAATGAAATAAATCATATCCTGTGTTTTATTGCTTCATGGGTAGTGTGGAAATGGCGGGGTATTTTTTTTTAATTTTACACAAAATCACTTTTTTTGCCAAGACCACGAACCTCCTAGATTTTTCATCTTATCATTGCTATAAAATTGTAATTTTTCGCTGGACTTTGAAGAAACACATATTTTTAGGTTTTAAAACGCATATTTCAATTTAAAAACACGCATGTGGCATGGCATTCCATATAATATGAAAAGGGTTCACTTTATCGCCCAAGTCGAAAGTGATCAATATCATTTCTTTATATGAGATGAAATTTCAGTTAAAATAAGACTTAGCAAATCTTTCAATCTTCAAAATTGATGGTGTTATAACTAAGCATTTTGAAGATGAATGTTCAAAAACTTAAGTTTTAACGTGTTCAGAGTTTTACAAAATATTTAAAAAAATGGAAAACGTTGGCTGCAAAAATCTTGAAAACTAAGCCTCCTAGAAAAAAACTAGGAAAACTAGGAAACCTCTTACTGTAGAAACAGAATTTCAAGTCCTATAATTTTGATTCTTAGAGTTTGTATCGTAGAACCCTTAGTTTGGCCAAAAAAGGGAGGCCCATCAATGAGGTCAACGGTTTTGAAAATGAAAAAAAAAACACTTTGGCTGCAAAAATCTCGAAAATTAAGCCTCTTAGAAAAAAACTGATAGCTTAACGAACAAAGGAAATTTCATGATTTACAATTTTCATCCCTTGCATTTTTTTCGTAACACCCTTAGTTTTTCGCGCAAAAGAACACTTAAAATCGCCATAGCTCCAGACCCTAGGAGGATGCGGAATTTTTTTTTTTTCAAAATACGCGTCTCGACGTGTACTTTCTTGTAGAATTAATTTGGTATTCATTCGAGTGGTGGGCCGTGCTCAAAAACTCAAAAA
>FIZU01020879.1:0-15743 GCA_900064475.1 Pseudococcus longispinus | reverse complement strand
GGAGAGTGATTTTAGGTGTTTTCGGGCGACCACAATTCCTAAAATCACTCTCCTAGAAAAAAAATGATAACGGGCACTAAGCAGCTTTTTCTCATAACAGTGCACATATAATGAAAATGAAAAAGTGTTATGGGGGCCCTTTTTACAGAGACAATAAAATAAGTCAAATTTATCTTGATTTTTTGTACTTTTTTAAAATAAGTTTTCAAAAATAATTCAATGAAATCATTTTTCGAAGACAAATTTTTCACAAAATAAATAGGTAGGTACTCTCCATCCCCTTTCCGGCATCTTTGTACTGATTTCAATTTGCAACATCACATGCTGGTCAAATTAATTAGTAGTTTATTCAACTAGTGAGATAAAGTGATTTTTGACGAATTTTGAGGTTTATTGCCCGAGCGAAGCGAGGGAAATAAATCAAAATCGTTAAAAATCCTTTATTTCACTGGTTGGATAATATATTTTTCGCTAACGAGGGAGAAAAACGCTTCTTTTTACTAACGAATGGTCACCAGGAGTGAGAAAAAGTAGCACTTTTACTCACTGTTAACGAAAATAACTTTGCTAGGTAAGTTCTTGTAGTATTTTTGGTTTAATCAGAATAATTAACTTTGTTGGATAATTTCTGGAAGAATTTTCGATTTTTTTTGGTAAAAATAGGAATTAAAAAGATAAGTGCACGGTGAAGTCTATCAATTTTTATGATGAAATCCGCATGTTGGTAGAAACTGATATTGAAAGTGGCCTCCATTCATTATCAATTATCATCATATCATCTAGGTAATTACAAAGTGATAAAAATGTTTTTTGTAAATATAAAACTTTTTATCTCATGCCTGAAATAGTGGGGTAGGGCCATAAACAAATTTTTTATTTCTACTCAATTATTCGATATTTTAATTTTTTTAGTAGGCCAATTTACCAACCACATTTCCAAAATCAGAACTTTTTGTATGTTTTGTACAGGTAAATTGAGATACTGCATTTCAAATATAATTGAAAAAAAAATTCTCCATTAAATGAAACTAGACTATTTTACAAACATTTTGAGGCCTAGAAAGCCAAATTTCTGCCATTGGATGCTGAGCTATGCAACAAAATAAAAAGATAGTCCATTTTCCCATCATTTATGACATTTACTCGAAATATAAATAGGTATTGGTATCTGGATTTAAATTAAATATGAAATTGGACAGAATTGAACACAGACATCAGTTAAGAGCAACGTGACTTTCTACATCACCGGCAGTAAATCCAATCAAAATACAGACTGTCGAACCAACGACCATTAAAAAATACAATCCACTTTGCATAAAAATATTTTTATTTACATCAATATTTATATAACTTTAACATTAATAACTTACACAATAGATAAACTTACGTTTACATTGACATAATATTTTAAAGATTTGCTTATAAATCTAGCAACAGTAATTTCAATGAAGCAAAAAAATTGAAAATTACATCAAATCATTACTTGAATCGTTGTGCTGTATTCATATTCAGCGAATAACCGCGCCATCGAATAAAATTTTTAAAAACTGTTAACGCCTTCTACTAATAAAATGAAAGATGCAAAAACAGCGACTAGCTTTGACACGCCACATAATCGCACACACACAAAACAAAAACAAATCATGATCGATTTCGTGTGTTTTAAAATACCATTTATAATCTAACAAAGACATTACCCAATTCGACGCACGCTTTAAAAAAAAATAATCCACAGCCATTTTAATTACAAATACGAAAAAAAATAAAGAACCTAAATATGTAATCTTTTTCATCGCGTCTATTTGCGTTTTGAAATGGTTAAACTTGATAATGTCTTGTAAAAACATACAAAGATGAAAAAAAATTCGTATAACAAATAATTTCTATACCACTGTACACCGTTAACATAATTGTTCGATTATTTTTGAAAAAATATTACGTTTTGCAATTTTGGGGAAAAAAATCAAAATTTTCGCGGGAAAAATATTATATCACTTGCGCGTCGATTTAAATCTTGCGTAGTTTCAAAAAACTAGACGAGGAAAAAAATCGCAAGGTTATTTTCAATCATTAAAAATATAATACGTTAACTATCTTACAAAATATTAAATTTATCATATTTCTTACTAGTCTTTAAAAATTTTCTCTTTTTTCAAAAAAAAAATAAATATAATAAATTAACATGAGAATGATAGAAAGAAAAAAGAGGAGAAAAACGTGAAAAATAAACAAAAAAATAAATAGTAGAAATAAAAGGGAGAAGCCGAATTTACATATGCTTGCTACACTGCACAGTAATCGTAGGTAGGTATATTACTTACAAAATTAAATATTAACAAACGTGTTTAAAAATGTCGCATCTTTTCGATAACCCTCGAAACGACTCGTTTTAATGAAATTTAAAATGGATGACCAAACGATTCGAAAGAGACAAAAAGACGACGAGAAAAAATAACATCGATCGAAATAAAAATCAACTTTCAAATATCCAATCGTTTTCAACGATTTACACAAACCAACATATTAGATATGATCACCCGCACACATACATAGATAATTTAAACTTCTTTGATAGGTGAGAACGCTGTGCATTATTTATTCGTCTTTCTTATTAATGACCACCGCGTCTTCGGCGTCTTCTTTGGGAATATCTGCGTCGCCCCATCCCCAAACAGGATGACTACCATCGCCGGTTCTTTCGGCACGTTTCTTGATCATTTCTTGCGATACGGTTTTCAAATCATAAGCCCAGCCGAGTTTGGCGAAAAAGTCGATAAATGCGGTCGTCGTGTTGGCCGAATAGTCTCCCAATTCCGACGTCTTGTAGTCCCACGGGAATACGTGGTGGTAATTGTGCCATCCTTCGCCCAAGGCCATCAACGAAACTCCTTTATTTTCCGACGGATTGATATATCTGCAAAAATGAAAAAAAAGGTCAACGAATTAGTATAACGTATTTGGGTTTTGAACGCTTCGCCACAAATTATATTCGCTTATCGCGTCCATTATTGGAATTGTTTTCTATACAAGAAAACTATCGTTCGATATTCGACATTCGTCACTTGAAAAATTTTTCCGAAATGCTTATCTCGAATACTACTTTATCGCGTCGAAAACACATACAAGTGCGTACTTCATTATCGCAGGTAGAACTCACCTATCGTACGGCCTGTCACCCCACATATGAGCGGCGCTGTTAACCAACCAGGTCATATTTAAGGTAAACGTGTATCGGAACATGGCTGCGATGAACCAAGCGTTCAACCAAGATTCTCCCCATAAGTAAACCGGTACCACAGTTGGAATAATAAAGCAGAATATCGGCATCAAGATTAGATAGTATCTGTAAAATTAAACACAAGCAGGTGGTTAGATTTTATCAACGAAACAATCGATAATAAATTAATTTTCAAATTGAACACGAGTGTAAGTACGAGTGAATTCGAGTCAACTTGAAAGAAATCCTAGCTGGAGGCTGAACGTAAGAAATTCTGAATGAGATAGAAGGCACACAAAATAAAATTTCCAACCATCAATACCAAACTCGAACTACACGTAGTCAATCAATTCTTGCTTTCAGCTTGAAATAGAAATGTAATTTTCTAACTCAAACATGCAGATAAGAGGTTCTCAAGGTGAAAAATTACACATTCTTGGCATTTTTTCATATTGACTTCTATTTTTAAAAATTCTCTCCAAAAGGCCATCTTAAATTCATTTTTTCCCTTAGGAAAAAAAATTGTTAAATTACGATAATCGACGAAACAAAAGACTCCGTTCGTTTCGATATCAACATATTTAAACCAGTTACTCGATAATTTACAAAGACCATATACCCAGACCGTGAAAAAATAGTTTCGTTATCGTGAAAAAAAAACTCGCTTTTATCAATGAAAATTAAGTATTATGCAAGGTAATAGTTCAACTTTCCATATCTGAATATGAAAGAGCGTTTCATCGAAGCGTATACTTTCAACCTTTACATTTCGTACGAAAATCGATTGTTCAGTGAACCCTTTCACTCTATCTCATAAAAAAAATTCATTTGGCCAGAAAAATGCTTTTGTTGGCTTCAAAAAGTTATGCTGAAATCAATTTTACCAAAGAACAGCCGAGTTTAAAAGGGTGATTTGGCCTTGAGCAACAAATTTGAAATTATCCAGTGGAAATTGGTCTTTAAGGTCTGAAACACCCCTGACAAAATTTTTAGCAAGATATTTCACCCCTAATCCTTTATGATATAAAGAGGAGAGAGGGAGTGAAACGCGGATTTTCCTTACAAATTGAAAATTTTTTCAAACGTTGAAAAGGTTCAACTTTTTTCCAAGCAACTCATTGTATGAAAAATTTCTGAAAGCCCGAAAATACTCAATTTGTGAAGAAGAGCAAAAATTTCAAGTTTCTCGATTTTGCTGACATTGCCATATAATATGATAGGTATCGACTTAAAACAAGTCTGGACATGATTTTTAAGCCCCCAGGTTATCTTGGAAGAGGTTGTGGGTTCCCAAAATGGCGTCATTTGAGTATTTTAAAAGAAAAATTGGAAAAAATCAACGCATTTGGACTAAATGCAAGGTGTATTTAGGAGTCTTGCACAAAAAAAAAAACAAATTTGACCAAAAATAACCTATTTAAGGGGAAGGGAGGGGGGGCAAAAAACCGGGTTTTTGCTTTTGATGGCGACGCACCAACGATAGAAAATTCTAAAAGAATTATCTTGACTAGTCATACAATATTTTTTTAATCAGAATTGCATCCCTGAAAGGGGTTACCAAAATGGTCGCTAGAAAACTTAAAAAGCCCATTTGACCTTGAAAATGTGCTGAATTTTTTTCAATTCCATAAATTACCCTTGGCACTGTCTGCTATCTCTGCAGGTCTGAAAAAAATTCAGTTGAAAACTCCCAAAATATAAATTTTCAACGAAAATCTACATTTACCCCTCCCCCCCATCGCTCCGAGAAGGGATTAGGGTTACCATCGAGATAAAAATTTCATCACCAAGATTTTAGACCATAACGACCAACTTCCATTGGATAACTTCAAATTCGGTGTCGAAGGCCAAATCACCCCTATTAACGTACGCCCTGATCGGGATCACAACGGAGCCATGCTATTTTCGCCGTGTTTATGACGTCATTATGTGATGTTCACTGGAGTTGGCGCTGTGTTCAATGTTCACACGTCTTCGTAATTTTTTTACATTAATTTTAATCACGAATTTTTTTTCTCAATGTCACAATTTATTTTTTTTTAATGAGTTTTTATTCATCAATCACAAAATGTTTTCATTTTCATTTTTTTTCTCAATTTCAGAATTTATTTTAAATTTTTTTAAAAATAAATTCCGACATGGAGAAAATGTTTTTAATTGTGAATTTTTTTTTCTCAATGTCAAAATTTATTTTAAAAAAATGAGTTGATCACAAAATTTAAAAAAATTTCTCTATGTCGAAATTTTTTTTTAATTTGAAATAAATTCTGAAATTGAAAAAAAATGAAAATGAAACAATTTTGTGATTGATGAATAAAAACTCATTTTTTAAAAATGATTCTGACATTGAGAAAAAAAATTTCGTAATTTAAAAAATTTTTCTTCGTGTCGGAATTTATTTTTAAAATAAATTAAAATAAATTCTGAAATTGAGAAAAAAAATGAAAAAAAAATCGTGATTGATGAATAAAAACTCATTTTTAAAAAAGAAATTGACATTGAAAAAAAAAAATTTGTGATTAAAATTAATGTAAAAAATTTAAAAAGGCTTGTTAACATTGAACACAGCGATAACTCCAGTGAACATCACATAATGACGTCATAAACATAGCGAAAATGGCATGGCTCCGTTGTGATCCCGATCCGGTCGTGCAAAGTTACCCTGATTTCTAAAAAAGTTTCTTAATTCAACAAGTCTAAATTATTTGTCTGACAAAATGTCTAAAAGTCAGCTTTATCTTTGAAAATTTTCCAAGTCCAAAAAGTCAATGGAAATCCGAAAAGTTTTCAAATTCCAAAAAAGTCTGACAAAATGTCTAAAAGTCATCGCCAAAGAATTCGACACCTCTCTTCCTAGCAAACAAAAGAGTAAGTATGAGATCAAAAATCTCAAGAAATTTCGTTTGTAATAAATCATTAACCATCATAAAAAATCTTCAAACAACTCGGGCTCAAAAATAATACAGGTGGACTCGATTCGCCACCGTACGTCTCCGCTTAAAGCATGACATAAAATATTACATATCTTACCACAGTGTCAGTGGACAAATTTCTCATTTTATTCCCCCCCTCCTCCCCAGATTTTAGACTCATTCATGTCCCTGAATAGACTTCTTTTTCTCTACCATCAAAATGGATTTATGTAGGCTCACGCAATTTTTATAAAACTCAATCTACTGCTCGAGAATTTTTACTTTCTCTTCTCCCCTCGCACCCTTCATTTCTTTTCACATGCCATTGTCCAAATTCGAAAAAGAAAATTTAAGAGCAGCTGTTTTACTGGTAATTTAGCTCCCTTCAACTATCTCTCGGCTAAAGTTGAATGTTACCAGTGTAAAAAACTTTTATTTCTGTTCGGCTCGTTTCTTTACCTGCCTTCATCATTCTTTGTTCAAAGTTTTCTAACAAGTTGCCTTTTTTTTTTCGATTTTCTTTCCCGAGCTCTACGCAAGTTTTATAATCAATCTCGGCAGTTCTAAAATTAATATTTTACATGCGGGAAATTTTCAAATATTGGCAAATAAATTATTCATTTAGTTCAATTAGCCGGCGAAAAAAGTAGCTAGGCGAAGATACCGGTACACATGTTTGAAAAATATTAATTCGCTCCTCTCAATTCATTTCGCTGGCTTTTTCCTTTCTCAATCGAGCCAATAAAACAAACATTTATTAGTTAGGTATTATCAATCGAAAACGTATAAAAAAAAGAGAGCGTAAAAAAACCCACCTTTAACAATACTCCCAAAAGGAAAGACCGGAATGAATAATACGTCCAAGGATAGAGAGGAAAAAAGGCTGTAATATTTCGAAAAACCTACTCGTATAGTCGACCACGGTGGAAAATTTTGCTCGGTCGTTGTAAATTGTTGGAGTAATGCTATGAATGAGTGACAGAAGGAGGTCGGCAAAGGGTAATCAAATAACAATAAGGTCGGTAATTTGGCGACATGGCAATTGGGTAAATATTGTAACTCGGTGCAGCGACGTAGAGTTCGACAACGATCGAGACTCGGCCAGTGTTGCCAAAGATGGATGAAAATTCCGTATACCTAACTAGCAACCGAGCTTGAAAAAATTAGCCGAGCTTTCGACGCCTTTACCTACTTTTCTACGATGTTGCCTCTGACTCGAATGAAATTGAAAAAAGATTGCTAATAACTTTACACGCAGCCGAGCAACGTACGTATTTCGGTGTCAACTACACTTTCACGTATTTATCGTTCAATTAGAAAAATTTGCTGCGCTTCGTTACTCGTCTAAAGCTCTAAGAAAACAATTTCGGTTCGGTCGTGTCACTTCAATATCAACAAAGTTTTTTTCTTCAGCCGCCTTTTCCCTTCGGCCGGATAAAGCGAACTTGTTAAGAACTCTAAATTAATTTTTCCCACGCTTTGACGTACCCCATATTACGCCGAGTGAGCAAAACTTGGGCGAAGAATAGAAATTGTTTAAAAAAATTTCATTATTAGGTCTACTCTCGTCGACGAGTGTAGTGTGGCACTCGTTAAAATGAAATTCTCTTCGCTAAATTTTAATATCGTCATTTTTCACGCATCTACCCGCCCTCGGCCCCCCTACCTCGTTCACGTGTGTAGGATTTTCAAAGAGGGAAATTTTTCCTCGACTTGGCGGCTCGGAGTCGGAGGCGGTGGAGTTCGCGTATGAGTACTTTTTTTATTCAATTCCAACCGTGAAACTTTTCAATCAGTTTTAATTTCGTTACGGCGATGGCGATTGAAAAATTGATTTTTACGTGGAAATTATTTCCACCTACCTGGAGGGGTTTCTTTTTACCAGACCGAAAAGATTTCACAGACGAGAAAATTGTATTGTGGGTTTTACGTAGGTATACCTAAAAGCGATAAGAAAGAAACTTGGACGAAATGAATGACGTTCGTGCAGAAAATTAAGACGAATTTTTCTTCGTTCAAATTCGAAGCGTTGTTTTCAAGTTCAAGGTAGATTTTTTTTTTCGACGGCCGCAATGATGTTGAAAAATGATTCTTTTCGACGTTTCGAATAAAATACCGAGTTATTTGGTCGAAGGACGAATCTTATGCATAGAAAGAGCACTCGAATGGGCGAATTTTCATAATCGAGGAAGTATAAATAGACGATGTACAGTCGATGGCACCGTGCAAATACGTCGAGGGGTCGTACGAGTATATTAAATATATATTTAAGCTAGCGCAGGATTCTATGACTACCACACCTTATGACTTTTAGTTTGTATGAGAAAACGGTCTTAAAATAACCTATGGTCGTCGGTATTTTATTATAAGTTCTGCTATAATAATATTGCGAGTAATGGCAACGAGCAGGGTCATTAGGCTGCGGTGTTATCGACATTAATGTCGAGTCTTTCTCTCTATAAATGCGCTAGTGTGCGTAGCCTAGCTATTAAGTATAGGTACCTAGACCTACGTACTTTTTAAAGTAAGCTCGGTCGTTTCGTTGTGTGGTATTTGATTCGGTTGGCCATGAAATCGAATATTTTCCTTTTTCCTTGGCGAAGGTAAATGGGAAAATTGTTCGGAACGGAAATACGCACCTCGCGCGATTGGAGGCGAAAGAGTGAGATGGAAAAAGGGATCAAATCGGATCGAAATACGCCGACGGTGCCGAATCGTCAGTGCTGTAGTGCACACGAATTCGTGCTAGAAAGCCATTATAAATAAACAAAATATCGACGAAATATTCCCGAGTTAATATTAATTTTGTCATCGAAAGATATACATTTGAAATGTAGGTTACCTTGTTGTTATCTGATTTAATCATTGTTACTTTTTTCTAGCGAAAAAAAGGTCATCTTGGCGTTTCGGCGCAGGTGGCGACGACGTCGATAAAAAGACACCACCAATAAGAATCAACTCGACCGAAGTCAGGCGAACTTTTCAATCTAATAATGATAGTAACGAGCTCGAAATTAATTTTTATTTCAATTTACCGGCGTGTCGAGGTTGTAATTTTAATAACGCCGTTTACGAGTCGACAAATGAAATTTTTTTAACGGGTAGATGCGAACGAATCAAATGATGAATTGCAGCGCGGTGGGTTCTTTTCTAGAATTGATTAAATTGAATTTGAATACGGAGTAATTCCCGTTGGTGGTTGGCAATATTGATTTTTTGGACCGAAATTTCATTATTTCAACGAATTTTTGGTCCTGAATCGTTTGCGATTGATGAAGTCATTTTTGAACGAATTGTTTTCGATCAGAATTCAACTGCCTACCTATAAGTAAAACCTGAGAAAATTATTTCGGTCCAATTTTTAGGCATGAATCACTTTCGAAGTACCTATTTATTTACCGTAAAATCGTTAAAGAACGAAATTGAACAATATTGAGAGGCTGTAAATTAATCAAATTTTCAGTTATGAATCATTCACAAATGACTCAATCGTTTCCGAGCAAATCATTCAAGAACGAAATCGAGCCATATCCAGTGACAATTATTGGGTCAAATTTTTTGTTATAAATCGTTTTTGAACGATTCCGCTGTTTTTAAGCGAATTGTTCGCGAACGATTCGGTTGTTTCCAAGCAAATCGTTCACTAACAAAATTGAGCCATATCCAGACTTGATTAATTTTATTCGTTCAAATTTTCAATTATGAATCATTCATGAACGATTCAGTCGTTTCTTAGCAAATCGTTCACGAACGAAATCAAACCATCTCCAGAAGTACTAGTTAGTCAAATTTTCAGTTATGAATCGTTCATGAACGATTCCAGTTTCGAGCAAATCGTTCACAAACGAAATCGAACCACCTCCAGAAGCGGTAGTTGGGTCAAATTTTCGGTTACGAATCGTTCATGAACGATTCCGCCGTTTCCAAGTGAATCGTTCGCGAATGATTCAGTCGTTTTCAAGCAAATCGTTCGCGAATGAAATTGAGCCATATCCAAAGTTGGTTATTCGTTCAAATTTTCAATTATGAAGCATTCTTGAACGATTCAGTCATTTCTTAGCAAATCGTTCACGAACGAAATCAAGCCATATTCAATGCCAGTAATAACGTCTAGTGTTCAGCTATCATAAATCGTTCGGGAATGGTTTGCTTATTTTTGAGCCGATCGTCTACAAACGAAATCAAACCATCTCCAGAAGTAGTAGTTCGGTCAAATTTTCAGTTAAGAATCGTTCATGAATGATTCCATTTTCGAGCAAATCGTTCACGAACGAAATTGACCCACCTCCAGAAGTAGTAGTTGGGTCAAACTTTCGATTACGAATCGTTCATGAACGATTCTTCCGTTTTCAAGCGAATCGTTCGTGAATGATTCGGTCGTTCCCGAGTAAATCGTTCGCGAACGAAACTGAGCCATATCCAAAGTTGGTTATTCGTTCAATTTATCAATTATGAAGCATTCTTGAACGATTCAGTCGCTTCTAAGCGAATCGTTCACGAACGAAATTGAACGTTCTTCAGAAGTGGCGATTAATTCAAATTTTCAGTTATGAATCATTCACGAGCGATTCGATCATTTCCGAGCAAATCGTTCACGAACGAAATCGAGCCATATTCAGTGGCAGTAATTAGGTCATATTTTCAGTAATGAATCGTTCGCGAACGAAATCGAACCTAATTCAGAAGTGTTACTTAGATGAACTTACCAGTTATAAGTAAATCATTCGCGAACGACTCAGTCATTCATTGAGTGAATCGGTCACAAACGAAACAAAAACATTCCAAAAAGATTTATTGTAATTCGTGGTTGAAAATCATTCTCACGAATGTTTGAGTCATTTTAGACTGAATCGTTCGCAAATGAAATCTAATCATATTTATATAGACAATCGTTTGGACCAATTTCCAGTCATAAATCATTCACGAACGACTGAGTCATTTCCGAAAAAATCATTCACAACAAAATTGAACTACATTTAGGGGCAGTTATTCGGTTGAAGTTCAATTTCTGAATCATTCGCGAACGATTGAATCATTTTCGAGCAATTCGTTCGTAAGCAAAATTGTGGTAGGTGCTTTATTTGGCTGAATTTAAATTTAAATTGAATATCTTTTAATATAATTCAGTAGTTCTCGAACGATTCGTGTGAAAATGATTCTTCTGCTCTGTGTATTTCTCGAATTCAAAAATGATAGCTCCTCGTTAGATTTTATTCATCGGATTTGGTAGTTCAGTATTTAAAAAATGGATTTTTTGAATGAATTGACGTCTCAGCATGTTTTTTGTAAATAATGATTTGGAAAAAAAATAGTACATTGAAAAAATCAAAAAGGTGAAACAGGGCCATTCAAAAGAACTGAAGGCAGCTGCTGACAAAGTTACATTTTTGGTGGGAATAATTAAGTTGAAATGGGAAAATTTGCGAAATTGAAGACTTTTTTGTTTGGAAAAATTTTACATCACGAATTTGCAATTTTTAGTCCATTTTCTCACTCCTCTTACCTTTAATATTCATTCGATTTCGCCCCTAAAAAAAAATGAAAAAATCACCAATCTTGAACAATTCATTCAAAACATGTTCGTTTGCGAACGATTCGTTCACTAAAATTTTATTTCGGTTGTTTTCATGATAATTAAGTACCTACATGTTTTTTATGTTCTAAATATTAATTTTTGGAACGACACTGACAGATGATTTAATCATTTACTAAACGCATTCTCTTGCGGAACATGACATTAAAAGCAATGAGAAGAGTTATTTTACGTATAAGCTCGTTCAGAAAACCCCATCCGGAAAAATCTACCTCGTTCGAGAACGATTCGCTCGAATAATTTCATCTCAATCGATTTAAAATATTTATAATGCACTACACGAAACTACTCGTACTGCTATGAAAACTTTTTTAAGCCAAAAATAAAACTGTATAAAAAGTACCTTTTTACTCTTCACTAACTTGTTCAATTTTCATGAAAAATCAGTGTTACCAATAATTCCACCGTTATTTAACAAACTTTCAACCCTCATAAATGGCAAAATTCTTCTGGTTTCGACGATATTGCTCGAAAAGAAAATATATAGGTATCTATTATTAATAATTTCAAGTACTTTGATAGTTCTTCTTGCCTTACAAAGAAAAGTATAACAAGCAAAGTTTTCGTTTAATACAAAGCTCTTTTCAAGTTCAACTTTGAATAATGAATCGTTATACTGTTTAGTGGAAAGTTGTAAGAAAGTGACTCGTGTTGTGTAAATTGCAGATTTCATTATTATAACGTTATAAACTCGTTTGTTTTTTTTTGTTTTTTTTTTCAATGATGTAACATGTCGTATTGAGGTAAATTTGGTATAATACTATTTGAGCTGATTCTAAGCGTCGAATGTGCTCTCGAGAACGGTTTGTTAACGTGCTAAAAACCACAAATCTTCAAACCGCTGTCCTACTTATAATGGTACATGTATAGAAATGGATTGTATGTGCGACGATGGTGGCTCGGATAAAAAGGTTCAGAAAAACGTGTTAGCTTATCTTGAACATCAAGTCCGTACCTATCTATGGTTGGGAATGAAGCAACTATCGATCAGACAATGTAAACAAGAAAATTCGCAATGTAACTCGTTGATACGTGTGTACTATATAGAAGATCCGAGGAGTAGTGTTCAAACAAAGATAAAGAACGTATTAAATTCAGCTCTGCGTATTTTTATCAGACTATACGAGTACGAGTGTACGTGTGATGTACTAACATGAACATCTACATGTACATTCGTATAGGTAGACTAGAGGCGAACGTGCATTCGATAATTAAAATTTACGCGTGTATAAAGTGGAAAAAATTTTATTGCTTGGGATAGACACGGTATTGTGTTCGAATTAAGGAAATTGCGAAGCTCGCATCGTTTTTGTAAATTACTTCGTGTCATGAAACTATGAAGGAACTTTTTTTTTCGAAAAAAAAAATAAACTTCTGCGCTAAGTTTTATATATTTTCCTGTTTCACTGGATGGATGGAGGATGAAGCTTTGCAGGGTTGCGGAGTGAGCTAATGTGAAGTTTTATATACCCTTTATTAGTACACGACGATGTGTAGGTAGATGCTAACTTCGACACGTAAACAAGAATTACCTACTTCGTCCAACGACCACGAACGTACAAATCGTAAAATAAATTCGATCTAGTCTCCTATATCGAAGTTTGTTTTCGGCTTCGAAGCAATGGCTATAAGTTTGTAAATATTTTTCTGATCGGATGGTCGCGCGGATTGGCAAAAGTTGAGGTTATTTACAAAAGAAAAAGAGCGAGGAATGAGTACCTAGATATAAATGTATCACCTCGGAACTCGAAAGCGAATGTTTTGGCTTTGGCGTAGGTATTGTTGAAATGGCATGTAACCATGTTAAATTTTACCTCAGTTGAAAGATACTGTCATGATATACATTTCAAAACTAAACATATTCTTGAAAAAGCCTATCGTATTTCGTTTTCTGTGCACGGTTGTTTACCGCAGGATCAATATCGATGATGGGGAAATACCGGTACGACGACGATGCCTACTAATTTACAAGATGTTGCTATTGTCAAAGTGAATACACGATGAAACGGTTGGAAGTACGAGTATCGGAACCAAGAATAACGCGTTTTAGCTGAGTGCCAAATATCGATCAGAGTATTGTGTAATTTGATACATATGACAGCCATTTACCCGCAATGATAATGTCTCTCTTGAGGTGAAAATATGTAGGCGGTCGAGATGAAAAAATTGTGTAGTTTTAAACGCGCCAGCCCAACGCCAAAGTGCTTGAATATCGTGTTCGAAACAACTGTAATAGATCATAGCAGGAGGTTCGGCATAGGGATAAACATCGCCTTGGTAACATTTCGCAGAAATTCCAAGCCAGAGAAAATTTTTAATTCGGTCGCTGCGAAAATCAATTTATCGAGTGTGTTCAACTCTAACTCTGTTCGAACAGATTACCTTGAATTTGAGACGATTGGCGAAATTTTGATCGCTATGCAAACTACTCGAATTGAGTGCTTCGTTTGGCTTTGATTAACTTTACCCCCGAAGCTTTTTGACACGTGTGTTTTATAATTGTCTGCGAGTTTAATTCGCTCTAGAGAGAATCGAGCTGTATGTATTTTGCGAAAATATAGGCTCGTTGTTGAATGTGTAGTGCCTTTTGTGTGGCATGTTTTCGTATTTTATTGTTTTTGCGAGAAATTTTCGCCGATTCGCGAGATTCGAGATTATTTTTACTCTTGAATGTTTTTGTGATTTTGGAAATCTAGTTTGTATTCGAATAATTTATTCGGGGAAAATATAAGTGGTTTGAGAGTAGACAGGTGTATTGGAAAAGGTCAATTTTTACGAAGATTTGAAAGATACGAAGTAGGCCTGTATATTAGGATGGATTGAAAAAAAGCATGTCTCGGATTTCAACCAAAACCTTAGGGGGTAGTTCATTTTGAGTTGGAGATCCGCCAAAGAAAATTTCTGATCCCTAGCTCAAACCCGGGCAGACCTGAGGGTGTCCAAAGTGGGGCCATTTTGAAAAAGAATGTTTTGGGTTACTTTTGGATAGTGCCACCTGAGTAGTGCCTTGGTCACCAATTGAAAAAGTGCAATTTGAGTTTCTACTCTTCGATATACCACTGGCCTTGAAATTGGATACCACCAGATATATTGAAAAAGGTCAGTCATTATGAAAATTTGAAGATATAAAGTAAGCCTATATATTAGGGTCGATCGATTTTAATTAAATTCAAAAGGGTGGTTCATTTCGAGCTGGAGATCCACCATAAAAATTTTTAGATCCCCAGCTCAAACACCGACGGAGCTGGGGATAATCGAAGTGGGACCACTTTTTAAAAAAAGTTGTTGGTCACTTTTGGGTGGTGCCACCCTCCGTTTGGTTCCAAAACTGGATGCAAAACACCCCTATCGATAAAAAAATTATTTAGATTTAAAAAAATTGAAAAATTTTCATTGCAGTGTTGCCAACATTTAAGACATTTTCAACTTGATGTTATCTTCTCGAAAACTACTGGGTGGTCTGTTAATTCCCGGGCCACCCTAGTTATCTTAGGTTTTTCAATTTTATGTTTTCTTGAGAAAAATTAAACTGGTACAATGAAATATATTATTGTTTCATTGTTTATTGAAAATGTGTAACAAATTAAACGTACTTTTGAGCAGTTTTGTTTTCCACGTGAAAAAATGAAATTGAGAAAGTTGGGAAATTTAGGGTGGCCCCTGAATTGATGGACCACCCAGTATTGTTTACTATTATTTAACAAATTTTCCTAGGCGAGAATACGTAAAGAGAGAAAAGAGGGAATGTGCTCAAAAATAGAGAAGTAATTATTTTTTCGGTAATAGGTATTCTTTTTTCTGATTTTTTATGTACTTGAGTATCATGAAAACATGAAGAAAAAACATCCTCAAAAGACTAAGCTCCATAGTCTAGACTAAAATTCAGAGTTCCCGCGGATCCTTTTAAAAAGGATCCGTATTTCGCGGATCCAAAAAAAAAATCAATTTGAACGTAAAATTCAATTGCTCAAAGTCAAAAAATAAATATTCAGCTTCGTTTTCATTCATCTCACACTTTTTG
>FIZU01020877.1:0-10417 GCA_900064475.1 Pseudococcus longispinus | reverse complement strand
ACTCTGACATAATGTCTAAAAGTTAATGAAAATCTGAAAAATTTTCCAAGTCCAAGAAAGTCTGACATAAATGAACAAAAAATTTGGACAAAAAAATCAAAAAAAGTCTGACATAACGTTTAGATGTCGGTGTGACAAAAAGACTGAAAAAAAGTCTAAATACTTGATTCTGACGAATTGTCTAAAAGTCTGCATTACTCCTGAAATTCTCCAAGTTCAAAAAGTCAATGCCTTGACGAAATATCTAAAAGTCGTCGTCCGGGAATTTCGCGCTAAAATGAATTAAAACATTCAAATCGAAGAAAAATGTGATATATTCTCTGATTCGTGAGGAAAACTGGGGCAATTCGGTAGAAAGTTGGTGACGTATGAAAAAAAAAACACATTTTCAATTTTCAGAGTTTGTGTACCTTCTCGTGAATTAATTTTTTCCTCAAAAAACCCCAAATCTGAAAAATTATTACGAAAAATGTCCGTAGCTTTGAGTTTCATCTCGAAAATCGTACATAAGTCTCGTCGAGATCCTGTCCTACTTTTCATTTTTGAGATTTTGTTAGACACCTCGAACTTACTTATATCGTTTCTCGGAATGAGACTAAAAACAGCTCGAAATGAAAAAATTCTTCGTTTACTCAGTTGTATCGGCTCTGGATGAATTGAAACGGACCAGCGGTAGAGCCAGAGACGCTATACGTTGGCTAGAATCGCAATTCAGACAAGGAAATAGGTTTCTAAGAATGCAACGTAACAACGAAAAGCAAGCCATACCAGCCGTATCGTACCCGCGCAAGAAGGATAACGAAGCTTGGTAAACCTATACATATAAATTATCGAATTCGCTATTTCACTCGGTGCTCGCACTCGCCGTCGGCATGTGCCAAGAATGGTTCGCCTACCTATCGATGATGGGGTTGCGAAGGCGAACGGAAGAGATATTCGTAATTTTACACCGGCTGCTTTACCGTTACAGGCTATTTATGCAGATCATGGAATGCTGCTATTATCTTAATCATACTAATTTGGATAAAAACAACGGTGCCAAGAAGGAAGACGATTCCAACTTTGTTCGTCTACTGACTGGATCCAGAGCGTTATCGGGTATGGTAGATATCACCGACGTAAACGTGCCGAAGGATAAATCGGCCAAGCAAGCGCAGTTTAGTATGTCAGTAGTGAAAAAGTCTACGGGTAAGTGAAACGCTACGAGTAATATCTTTTTTTCAGCCGTTGGAATGAAAACCAAGATAGGCATTTGATCAAATTATTTTGAAACGTAGCGGTGGGCAAATTGACGTTGCGGAAGAACTAGAGAATCGGGATCTGCAAAAAGCAGACCGAAAAAATTCGTATAATTTTGTCGAAACGAGCTTATTTTTGTGAGAAATGGCCTACTTTTGGAATCCATTCGTTCCATTCTCGAAGGTATTCGTAAATGCCAAACTAGAAATTTGTCGCCATTTTCAGTTCGTCGTTGAAGAATGTGATTTTTATTCGGTATCCGCCCAAGATTTTCGTCTCCTTGGCAAATACCAAGTTGGCAAGCTCGAAAATTTGCACCAGATGATAGATACGTATTATTCCATTAGATTTCGTCGGTGTCCAACGGGTTGGGAGGGTTGGGCAAAGGGTTATGATATGGTGAAAAGCAACTGCAATCTCCACAGGGACGAATATAACCGCTGCCCTTTCGTATTATGAATATTTAAATCATCTTTAAGCGAAAATTGATCGAGACACCAACGAAGGGTTAACGCGAATTGACCGTTGACCGTGGAAGACCGATCGATAATCATTATGGTACCGTACGTAGACGTGCTCGTACATGTGTGGATAATGTATTATGTTTGCAGGCTTGCTAATCGAACATATCGTTGATTTCTACGGCAAATGGAAAGATTCGACGAAAAGTCGCGGTTGAACAGAACACATCGAAGTGGCTCGTACGCGCAGCTTTGGAAATTAAACTTAAAACAAAACAAAACGAGATACGTACATGTTTTTTTTGCTGTTGACGATGATCACTTACTTAAACAACAAAACCAAAATCAAAATTATTATGCTACTGTCAAGGTTACGTTACAAAATCAAAGTAGCACGCAGCACAACTTTACGAGAAAAATGATTTCAAAAAATATACCTACCTTATAGTTTCAAAGGTCAAAATTCGCATCAGCTCTATCGGTACTTTTCCTCTATTCGTTCGTGTGCGATATGTTTTCGATGGATTTTGCTGCGACGAACCGAAGAGTAATGCAAAGTAGAAAATTTAACAGATAAATTTCGCATACTTGTAACGGGCAAAACGATATTACCGATGTATGTACTTAGTCGTGTTTTATAACGTAAAAATTATGTATTTGTGTGTTTCTATTCTATATGCGAAGATAAATCTTTATGTGCGAGAACAAGTTTGTCGAGGATTTTATTCTCGTATAAAATCTATCCTTTCTACGTACCTACATATTTTGAGATCCTTAGTGCAATACGAGTGTACCTATACTTGCAATAGGTAATTCCGTCAACTCCTTATCTACATTTTTTTTTTCGACATGCTGAGCTGATGTACCAACGCGAATTTTTCTCTTTTCTTTTTATGTGTGCGTGTGTGTTTATGTGCTAAAAGTATGAACAACAGTAAACGCGGTATCGTAATTGATAAAACAACAAACCATCAGAATACAATAGCAGCATTATTTTCTTAATTTATAGAATATCGCGAAGAAACACGAATACGCGTGTTTGATATCTAGTAATTAATTTTTAGCGATTGGTTATAATACCTATATATATTTTTAGTTGTTTCTTTTTTATTCGCGGCGCACGATGTTTCAGCTCTGCAAAGTAATACGATTTTTTTTACCAGCGGATTAACGCGAGGACGGGCAGGGTTGAATTTGATTGGAAATGGGTCTAGTTGAAAGCTTTTTTTCTCAGGCTGTTTACTTTCGACTGAAATGGAAATTTAAAATAAATACGACGTCGGTGTTAGCGTGTTTTTTTTTTCAGCATAAAAACAAGACGTTAATTCCGCGGTAAGTTTTTTGTTTGCTTTTAAGAACTGATGATCTGGGTCGCGAATAAAATTCAACAGCTGGAATAGAACATCATTTTGCTAGCTGAAGCGAGAATTTTACGTATACCCTATATTTAGTAGAAGTTACTTTATTATTTTACTGTCTCAGATTATTATTTATTTTAGTGCGATAATATACAAGGAAATCAAATTTATAGATATCGGTACTACATTTTCGTTTTATTTCAGTCGGGTATTCGAGTTGAAATTATTTCATAAAAAAAAAATGTCAAGAGTAAAAATGAAATAGAAAATTTTTCTAGATATTTTGCAAAATTGAGATAAGATTTAAAAATTGAAAAAACATTAAATTTCTCAATAAAATATAAATCAAATTTACAGCTACAAATTTAATTAGTGCCGATATTATACGTACGTTTACCTACCCATTTAGAAGATTAAGCAATCAATTTATTCGTTTAGGTACTTATAAACAAACAAAATTTTCGAACATAGAAACGTATACGTGTAGTACGAGTAACTAGTAACTTACAAAAAGCTCGTTACTATTGAAATTAATTTCGCTAATATTGGTATACTTATCTACCTAATTCACTAAAAATCCTCATATTTTCAAGTGTCAACTTACAAACATCTGCTATGCTAACAGTTGGTTATTTATATAAGTTTATGTTTTACAATGTATGAAATATACCTAATGAAGTGCATCAATTTGTGTGGTTGTTAATTGTTAAATGAGCGGCGTGTTTGTCAGTTTGATTTCTTAACGCGATTCCTGAATTGTGTGGGGTGTGGGTGTGACTGTTGGCGGGGCAATATAGAGACTTGAGCGATGGAAAATTGAACGGAAAGATTTACGAAATGAGTCAGTGGAGCTTCAGCTTCCTAAACGAGTCACGATTTTTGACCAACAGTTTTGGTCATTACTTTGATTCAGAAGTCGCTAAAATGATACGATTTTTAGATTCCAAAGTTTGAAAAATTCTCAAATTTGAAATCAAAAGTACTTATAATTTTGTCACAATTTTTTGTTGAAAAATAATCTGTTTAAAAACACGAAGCGTTTTGATACAAAATCACAAAAATTGCGACATTCAGATTCAGCCTATTCTCTTACCTTCGTCCTCTCAAAAATACACTACTTTGCCCACACTCCCGACTACAATCTCGTTAATTTTGAAAATATGTGCTACGTTTGCTCGCTGACACGTCACGTGACGTCGCGACGTGATACGATACCACGGTATCGCGGGTAAGGAGAGAAAGGCTGTTGGAAGGTACGAAGGTATACATCTCAAAGGTAGGTAATCTATACCTACGTTGAACGTTGGCATATCGGTCTCGAGCTAGCTTTGATCTATGAAATTGTACGCTCGAACGCACAAAGGAATGCTAAAATTACTCCGGTTACAATTTATTTACCCAAACTTCTATACCGAATAGCGATAAAATTTCCAAAGTAAAATTTTCCCATAGCTGGCAGCCACCTAAACAGAATATATTACTCGTTGTCTGTAGTATATAAATAGGTCTAGGTAGTAGAAGCGGGGACCAGGGCGTACACTACACACTACACATACTTATATTACACCGAAAAACCTTATATACTTGCAAATGTATGTACTTACGAGTTAGGTGGTAACCTATTTGTCGAGGAGAATGGATAAACGCGAAGTTGTGCACTTCTCTTCATCTTGCCACCGTTGAAGACCTCGCCTACGTGTACGTATAAGAGCAGGGATATGTGTAAGCGAAAACAAGATGGGCCAGAGCTTTTAGTTTACGAAAGATAATCATTTAACGAATACCTACTCTTATACATTAGCACAAAAAGCGGAGAAGAGAAAACTTTGCCAAGTATAAACATTTTCTCGTATTTTATTGTCGGCGAAGTTGTGCGAGTTTACTTTCAATATGGTATCTATGGCATCGCATATAACGCTAACGCTACCGCGTATATATTGCGTACGATATACGATGTACTACGATACCCCGACCGCCCTCTAACCAGCTATATAAGGGTAAAATTTTCGTCGAAAAAATACCCCTGCAAACGGAGATAACGTTATAGAGGCGATGCTGTTAACCGACGTGCTTTTCTTCGTACTCGTACAATGGATCGACGAGTAATTTTGGCCTAGCTGGCAATTTTTCATATTTGTGTAAGACATTGTAAAGAATGTTGATGTCTCAACAGTTCTCGGTTATTATAATTTCAGTGATTCGCAAACTTCCTCGTTTCATACACGTAGATAAGGGTATTTATTGATCTGGGTATGTTCCTGCTTTGATTTAAAGCTTTTATTCTTTCATTTTTTTGATTTTATTTAGGTCACGAATATAAAGTTTTGAAAAATAAGTAGTCAATTATAAGAACTACTATTCCAAGTACCTAATCAATCAATATTTTCATACACTTTTCCACCCCTCAAAAAATATTAACCGCTGATATAGGTACCCAACGATACACTCGAATAATTCTATAAGCGATTAATTATTTAAAAAATCGTTCGTAGCAATTCTATCCAAAAAACGTAAGTTTTTTTTTTTTTTTTTTGTATGTGAACTATAGAAGTAGTCTTCTTATCAATCTCTGCTAACATGTTTTAATTAAAAATTAGTCGAATAACTATTATAATATAAGTACAACTTGAATCGGGTAATATCATACGAATGTAGATTTTTTTTTAAAGGTAATGTCTGCCAAACAAAGTAGCCTACCAAGAAATGTATCCAACTTGCAAAGAAAAAAATTGACCCATGCGTTGGCGTACTTAAAGCAGATATAACTTTTCGTGTACTTACCTCTACCTACCTAAAGGAAAACTTTAAACATGGTTTCTTTCGAAACGTATCTCTCGTTTTAAATTCAACGACGCGTACCAAAAAATCTTGAGAATCCCTCGAGAAGTTTCCGTTCTTTCAAAGTACCCTTGACGTTTTCGTCCCCTTTTATAATATCTTCGCTATTATTGTTTGCTGTCATCTTCAGAGCAAATATTGACATGATCCGCAAAATCATCCTGCCTTCGTTCTATCCTATCTTCGACACTTACTTTTTATGTACATTGCAATATTTCAGCCTTATGCAAACAAAATACAATTTATCAGGCTGCGATGAATATTGAACAATTGGCGAACGTTGCTAGATATCTTTTTTCTCTTTCTTCGATGTACTTGTCTATTCTTTCCATTGTATTGCGAGAAATTACTTATACTCGGACTAAATCCGCCTATGTACTACTGTTACCGGGCCTTTTTCTTACGTTTCTGGTATAATTATTGTATCGATTTAGAATATGAGAAACGTTAGTCGGCCATATAATAAGCATAGGTACTTATTACTTATCCACAGTTACCAAGCACTCAGCTGTGTTTGTAATATAAATTGTACGGTGAAAAATTGAATACTTGGAATAAAATTTTCACGTTTCGAACTGTCCAAGCTATTAACTAAGAACGAGTGAAAACTATTATTTCACCGTCACAGTTCACTCATTAACTTAACAGCTTGTTGAATGTTTCATTTCAACCTTACAGCCCTTCCCACCATCTTTCACGTTAGAAAAACTCAATTTTAGGGACTTTTTTGATGTTTTAAATATGGAATTAAGGTTACAAGCTGTTCAAATTGTGGAGGTCGTCCTTTGTCAAATAGATTTGGGATTTTAGTGGGATACTTAATGTGGAATAGTTGAATTTTTAATTATTACATTGTAACATATCTATGAGAATTAAGTATTTCTCTTTTAATTCGCTCAACCGTTTCAATTCTGCTGACAGATTTTCGAAGATTTCGTATTCTTCTTCTATTTGTTCTGACTTTTTGTGTTTTTCTCAGGTTTTTCTGCACCTGTTTTCATACTTTCGTGTTTTCTTATCAAATGTTCATTTTCCTTTATTTTCTCCGTGGTTATATCTTTACCTGTTGTAAGGGTGGTTTAATGGTTTATATTTATTAATATCTAATTATAATTATAACTTTCTTCATGTATACTAATTACTTAGGTCTTAGGTAAAATAAAATGTGCTGAAGATGATTAAAATGAAAAATATTATAGTTCGAAACAGAAAGTTCATTGTTAGAGTTCGAATGTACGATAATGGGAACTTAATACATTTTTTAAAATTGATTCAATCAAACAAAGTGAAATTGAAAATACTATCAATTATCGTGTCTTACAAAGTGAGAGTGACTGATAATAAAAATAAAATATCCAAGTTTTTCGGCGTCATAGTTCATAGATAGAATCAAGGAGTAGTGAGTATGTGTATGTGTAATCGCAAAAACAATAAAACATACACTAACCAGATACTAAGCTAAGAACTAAGACAAGTATCTAATGAAAAAATAAATTTTAATTAAAATTTAAATTTAAAAAAAAAACGAACTTTACCGAAAGTTTACGATAGTTCTCGATGATTTCATTTCACAGCAGGTGGTTTTTCTGCGACTTCCGTATATTTTTATCTGTGGCGGCCTGGCGTCATAACACGAGGAGCAAAAACAGTGAAATTGAAGCATCGTTTGATAATTTTTCGTATAATTTGTTCGAATTTTCGTTATTTTATTCGAAGATGGATGTATATTATTCAATTTACGGCATTTATTTACAAACTAAGATATCCTACCGTATTCTTTTCTATAAATCATTACCGAAATGAATAACAAATTCAACTGCGTGTGTTGTGTTTTGTACTTGAAAAAACGTAGCCATTGTTTGGATTGTTTTATTGTATACTAGTAAATTCGCATTTACATAACGTTCGATGATGTGCACAGTTCGGTTATTAATAATTAAAGTATTCGTTTTATGATAAGTGCTAGAAGTAATTAGTGTTCAGGTTATGTTCTCAACAAGTTCGGAATTTGTTCGCGTATTCGTTGTTTCATTCGAAGATGGAAGTATATCACTTCATTTACGACATCAATATCCAGGGTAAGATTTTCCACCGTGTTATTTACTATAATAATCATTTCCGATATGAACAACAAAATATTTCCTGCCTACGCATTCAACTGTGTGAGTTGTGTTTTGTGCATGTAAAAACGCAAACTGTTGTTTGGGTTGTTTCGTTGTATCCTAAATTCGCAAATCGCATCGATGTATTATGTACGAATATAACTTGTACAATTCGACGATTAGTCTATTAATAATTAATTTATTCGTTTAATGAAGTGTGCTAGAAGTATTTAGTGTTCGGGTTCTTTTCTCATCAAGTTTCACTCGTGATCCTGATCGGTATTCGGTTTAGATTCGTTTTCGTTGCATTCGAAACTGATCCGCGGTGAACGGAAGGTATTTCGATGTTTCTTGGTTCAAAAGATCGAGTGGTAATATTTTACCGAACCATAGTTTTATTATCGAGGAAAATTCTTTGCACAAATATCTTTTTTTTGCAAGTAGAAGTTGGAAATTCCTTAAGTGAATGGTTCGTGGCATAGGAGAATATGTGTACCTGCTGCGAAATGAAGTTGAGACGGTATTTAATTCTTGAGCGTCAATCTTCATTATTTCCGTGTCATTTTACAAGTAATATCGAATACTGTTTTCGATAAGAAAGATTTGTTCCTAATATTAATTACCTCGCCGATGTGGTTCGTTAATCAACTATGGATGCTAGTACTTGGAAAATGAGTAAGTTTAGTACTAATATCGAACGAGCTGTTTGATTTACTCGAGTATTTACCCTACGCAGATGGTAGAAAGTTCGCCGGAGCAATTGGGAAACTCCATAACTGCGTCTAAATGGTTTTATTCGTGTTCATTTGGTTACTGTAAGTACCAGTAAATTGTAGCAACATTGATAATCGCTGGGTAACTTTGACTATCACGTTTTTCACCACATGATAATGAAAATCCACATTAAAATTCATATCAACATGGTGGCATGAAAAAGAAAAGCAAACTAATAACCTGGTTTTGTTTCATGAAAGTTTATTTTTTCATCATTGATGAAATGACGATACAGCTTTTCAAGCAATTTGTCGAAAAATTTGGTAAATTTTTCTTGATCTAGCGGTAGCCCCACTCTTCGTTCTTCATGATTCACATGTCATTCATGTGATTCATGTACTTGTTTCGGTCACTCTCACTACAGGTTGCTTCAGTAGTAGTGCACCGCCTTCAAATCAGAGATGCAGCTACTCAAACTACATAAGTGTATGCATATTTGCCGTGCTCAGGATTTGAAGGGGCAAAGTTATGCACTAGTCTTGGTAGATGTTTCTAAACATCGTATTAAATTGATGGAGCTCTAACCATTAAAAAGATGAAAAGTGACATTATTTTCTTGAAATTGATTTTTTTTCTTTTTAAAATTTTTTCAAAATGGTCTCTCATGTTTTCAATTTTGTAGTTGGGAAAAAAATTATTAGCTCATTGTACAAAATTTTGCATAACATGAAAATTAAAGGAGTCATGAAGAATACAAATTTTAAAATCTTTGTAGCTCCTTCAATTTTAGAGTTAAGCAAAGCACGAATGTAACTCATTTTGTACAGATTGAAAAATTCTGCAAGCAAGTTTGATAAAAAATTGCCAATCTATATTATCAGCGGAGTTACTGCGTTTTGAATCATCTACCAGGACTAGTGCATAATTTTTCCCCTTCAAATCCTGGAGTCAGCAAACATGCATACGCTTAGGTGGTTTGGGTAGCTGCGCATATCTGATTTGAAGGCGGCGGTACTACTATCTACTAAGTTTCAACATTTCAAATTCTAAGCAGTTGATTGATGACTAATTGACAATTGAATAAAATTTATAATCGGCAAAAACGAGGTTATTTTGACGCAGAGTTCTGTATCGCCCTAAAATTATTCTGAAATTCGATAAAAACATACAGGCTGTTCCGAGAGTCTAAGCAAGATTTAGATATATAACAGGATACCACTAAAAAAAAACTTGAGATGAACAGGTTGCTTATCTCGATTATTTAAGGGGTAAATTTATTTTCAAAAAAAATCGAATCAAATTCAATTTTTAATCATGGCAATGGGTAGTAAGTGAAAATTGATCAAATTTTGATATCATGGTTTTTGTCCAACTTCAAAATTGAAGGTGCTATAAAATTAATTTGGAATAAAAAAATTCTAAAAAAACGTTCGATCGCGGGAATGAATAGTTAGTATGTACCTACTTTGAAAAGTGAACAATTTCTGTTATGTTTATTTTTGCCTATAATCAAAATTGAAGGGGCTGCAACACTCGAAGTAAAAAAATTCAAAATTTTTACAAAGGCTGTGGTGTGATAAGGGGGTCAATCGGCCCCTGGTCGAAATTGAAAATTTTTTTCATGGCTTCTAATTTGTTATAGTAAAAAAGTCAACATTATCTATAAAATTTTCTAAGTTCAAAAAGTCAATGAAAATCTAAAAAA